>JAMQGT020013586.1:262500-335040 GCA_024447675.2 Pterophyllum scalare
TGTGAGGGGCAATGGAGGTGTGGATGACACAGTCACTGAGATAACATGACATTTGTCCCTATGGGTGGCCATCAGACGGCCTTGTGGTACACATTGCACTGGAGCCTCCACTGGCCTTCACGTTCTGTGATGACTCATTCATAGGAGGAGAAGGGATTACCCTGTGTTGACCTTTTCACCCAGCCTCCTCATGAGTTCAAAGCCTGAGGCGTTACAGACGTGACCCGTCCTTCTGTCGTCACACACAAACATGCAAAGATGCAGCCGTGCACTCAAGCTGCACACATACATGAACATTCTGGTGTGCACACACAGACACAGACCTCCTGATACGAGTACTTCTTCCAGGATTCTGGATTCACTTAGATTCACACTGTGAACAGGCCTGGTTAACAAATGCGCTCATGTACATGCGTGCATTCTGGCCGTGTACACATACAAATGTGCACAAACACACTCTACCCTTCCAATTGAAGAGCCCGCACCCCTGTTGCACACCATCTGCAGCCCAAACATCTCCACACAGAACAGAATGCCTGGTGTTACATAGCAATCTCGCAGAATGAGTGGAAGAGCAACAGAGGTCCATCACATAAGAGTGAGGAAACAGGAGGGTGGGTTAAATGAAACAGAAATGATGAACAGATGGGTTGAGAGAGGAACACCCAAAGGCACAAAAAGAGACATTTCTAGTAAAAGGAGGAAATTAGTTCTAAGGAAGACATACACAGACAGAAAAAGTGATAATAAAAGGGAAATGAGTCAAAAATCGGAGCGGCAAAAAGAGGTCAAATTTCCACAACTGCTACTGGCTGCAGATTCCAGGAGAGAGTACATGGAATTGAGGAGGGGGTGATGACCAGAGTGATGGTGGGTTGAAGAATGAGTGCAATAAAGTATAATCAAAGTGAAAGAAAGGATTACCTCTTTTGCTTCAGTGGAGTATGTAATTGTAGTAAAAAAAAACAACAACAAAAACACACGAGCGCCGAGTGTGATGCTGGGAATTATAAAGATGGTGATAAAGATGGAGATAACAGTAAGAAGATGGCGAGAAAAGATTCAGCTGATTATCAGTGTGGATGATAACAGTGTTGGTGGTTATCATAATGAAGGTGGTGAGGATCAAACGTGGCATAATGTCTTGATGATATGACAAAAAAGATGACTTGATTAAAATTGCTACTGATGCAAGTGATGATAGTGGTATTTTGCTGGCACAATTTTAATCACAGCGATTCCAGATTTTACATGTTCTTTGTCCCCCCCCCTCTCTTTATTGTAAAACACAATCCTCCATATAACTTCATGAATATTCAACCACAATTACTGCCCTGGGGTATCAACACTGGTGTCACTGGCTTGCTTTTATTTAAAATCTAATCCGACTGCTAGCCCTAAAATTAAATTAAGCCTACATGGCCATTTTAGACAGAAATGAATTATTACTTTAAGCTTTTAAGCTTTTCCACCCCCTTTCCTCTCAGACAGTGAAGGTCCAACCCTAAGTCTTGTCACCAATCCTGATGAGCTGTCCACTTAATAACCTGAGGCTGAGGTAACCAGCATTCATAAGACCTAGTACATGCGTGGAAGAAATTAGAGAATGGAAATTTGATAAACTGCTTGTTTCTTAAAGTGTTCCATGGAGGTACAGTTAAACCAAATAATTAAAAACTAAGAAATTTTATGATAATACCAGGTATGGTAAGATCCTGAAAAACCTGCCTCTTTTATATACTGATAACAGAAAGGAACAGAAGGTCTGATGCACACACTTTCCTTTACCACTACAGCCACATGATTGATAAATTCTCAGCAAAAGTACAGTATACAGTCCAAAATGTGTTGAATTTTACAATATTAGAAATAGACCAATGGATATATGGACTTCTTCTTTCGGCTGCTCTCTTTAGGGGTTGTCACAGTTAATTTTCTCTGTGGATGTAGTGAAGGAGGACATGCAGAGGCAATAAAATAATAATAATAATAATAATAATTTCTAAATTGGCATACCGTATATTTTAGATAAAAATTTGCTTATCTGATTATGTTTTCTTATTAACTCCAACTGGAAGCCCTGGACATTTTTAAACAAAGCTTTTATTAACTGGTCTTCACTCTGACCCCAATCTTAGAAAGGCTTAGATATGAGCCAACTCAACATTGCTTTACACAGGTAACGTGTGGCAAGGTCATCCGTCAACACTGTGTAATTAACTGGGTAGCCAGAAAATGCACCTTTAGGATACCATTAACCCATGCTAGCCTAACAAGCCTGTGCATACACAGACTAAATACACAGCAAACACACATCTGTGAGTGAGTGAGTGGGCAAGCAGAGAGGAAAATCTATTTCATGAATATTGGATTTCATTATGAGGGTGAAAAAACAGCTTTGCTGTGGATCATTCTTTAATGACCCTAAAGCCCATGTGCATGAATCTTTTAGCAGTGCCTGCCTGTTGGATATGTGGAAGGACTACAAGAAAAAAGGAAGCGGAGGGTGGTTTCCCTATGGGTTTTGATGAACCATGAGACTCGATCATGGTCTCAGACAATCTTTTAGACAGGTAGGTCTTCCTGTTACAGACACAAAAGAGGCCAAGTGGGGATATATTCCTTAGACACACTTGTTTCTTATCATACTACTTATGGGCAGTGATGGCATACATGTAGTTACCTTAAAAAAGTAACCTGATTTCTGATTACTGATTACTCCTTTAAAAAGTGACTTAGTTACTTTACTGATTACTTGATTTTAAAAGTAACTAAGTTAGATTACAAGTTACTTTATTAGTTACATTCAGCAGTTACTGACAACACCCCCGCTGCCTCAACATAAAAATGACAACCAGTAAAAAAAAAAAAGCTGCTCTGCGAGGCAGCTCGGCATTGATAGTAATAGGAATCTTGTTTATTATGGCATGAAACGAGGGTGAGTCAACCATGTTTAAGGGCAGCATTTCCTCTACTACATACCGTCCAACCAACTTCTTCAGCTCTCCCCCCCCTTTGCTGGTTTTGCATCGAAGTCCAGCTCTTGCTGTTTGGGTGCTGGGGGGGCCTCCTGCATCAGCCGCAGCTTTTTTGCTTTGCACCACCTGGTGGGACTTGCTCCGTAAGTCTGACTGTGCCGTGCTGCGACTCCAAATGTTTCTTCAAATCTGACGTAGTGTTTTTGAAGCTCGATAGCACTTTGTCGCCAGCACAGTGCACACAACTAACCTTGATATTGTCATCTTTAGCTGACACAATCTCAAAATAGTGCCTGTTTTTCCAGCTAGAAAACACGCATCTCTCTCCTCCCTGTCGCTGTTTGTGTCGCTGTTATTGTCCTCATGCTGAAAAAATGACAATAGTTGCATAGGCCAGACGTCACTCCGCGAGACGCAAGAAGAAAGCAACAACATATCTTTATACTAATGAAAATTACAAAAATAGTAACGCACAGGGACTTGGATAAGTAAGTTTAAATTACTGGTTTGGAAATAGTAACTCGTTAGATTACTCGTTTCTAAGTAACGCGTTACTGACATCACTGCTTATGGGAGACCTACAGAAGAGATGCATAGTTAATATGAAATAAATAAATATTACACATGTTATAAAGTATTTTTTGGATTCTTGAAGCTGGGCTTGTTTTTGCTACCCCCAATTTATTTTCAGTGTGATAAAAAAAAGAAGGGAAAAAAAAGCATGCCATTGACAGATCTACTCTGAAAATTAATCATCATTAACTGACCAAGAGGTCAGACTCCACTGCCCTTCAGTTTGGTCTGCCTCTGCCAATTTACCAATTCACAAGCAACTTACCTTTCTGCCCAGGGCTAAATTTAAATACACAGACCCAATCTAAGACACAGCAGATGTCCAAGTATCGTTTTTAAGCCACAAAAATTCAATACAGATTTACTGTCTTATTTTGGAAATGTGGGGGGGGCTCTTGGGGGCTATTTAGTATCTATATATTTCATTTCACTTGAACCCTGAAAAAGTCACAATCATTCCTAATTAACTTTATGATGAACAACTGTGAAATTAAATGAAAGTAAAGCTAACATGCCAGGGAACATGTTGTAAGTAAATATTAGTCAGTGCATGAGAGCTGGGTTGATTTTTCAGCCACAGTTATTCTTTGACTCTGCTGCTCAAATCGGGATTTTGTGTTTATATCAAAGGCAATCAGTATTCAATAATACAACCTATAACTGAAAAGGGAATATAAGAGATCAAAAGGCCAGTGTGCGTACAAGATCAAAGGCTTAAAGCTAATACATAAAAATTAAACATATTAATCATTTATAATTACAATAAATGACAGTTCGGCACTTGTTAATTATTATTTTTGTGGAAAAGCTTGTGTTCCCTTATTATTGAGCTACTTGAAGTCAACTGAAGATGCAGGTGGGGTAACACAGGCATGAAATGAATGCAGCAACCAACCTGGCAGACCTAATAAATAAAACAACCAACCACAGCCAGACACAACCCTCCATCTGCTAAGTTTCGATCTCAGCTAACTCTATCTGCCTCAATTATTCTTTGGACAAAGCACAGTCCATCTCAGAAGGGGCCGTACTCTTTCCAGTAAAGCCACTAACCTCATGGTTTTGTCCTCACCTTCCACTTTGTTGCATGCAGGAACCATTACAGGTGCTGCTTTGTGCTGACCTGAATGCAAACAGGATTACACTGGGGCTCTATTCAGTGTCACCCTTATTTTACAGGGGTCCGGTGCCTTTATGTGGGTTAGCATGAAAAAAATGAGCAAATGCCAAATGAGCAATATAATCTGTGCAGTTATTGGCATGATTATTTCTCTATGTTTGTTGTAAAGGTCATTGCCAACCCCCTTTTTGTATGGGGAAAATTACTTTTTTGGGATCTGGTTTACATACACTGGTCAAAATAAAAAAAAAAAATAAGGGAACACTCAACCATCCCAATACAACTCAAATTCAGTTAAACTTCAGGCATAAACCACGGTGAATCCATTTAACCTACTTTGGTACAAATTTAAGTGACAATTGGTGCACTGCAAGGAGAAGACAACCCCCCCCCCAAAAAAAAACCAAAACATAATGGTTTGCAAGGATAAGGAGAGACCAATGGTCTGTGGCCACCACCTGCAAAACCATTTTGTTTTTGCCTCTCCAGTGCTCCTGTTGTCACTTTCATTTGTATGAAAGCAGGTGAAACAGATTCACAATGGTTTATGCTTCTTAACTGGGCAGATTGTAGGGCTGCTCGACTGTGGGAAAAAAATTCATAATCACGATTATTTATGGTCAATATTGAAATCACAATTATTTAATGCAATTACTCACTGACTTTGTAAACACACTGCGTTTATTGGACTTAAAGGATCGTGAATAACTCGAAATCTAGTGCACTTCTGCAATCTCTTGAAAATAAATACTAAATTGAAAATAAAATACAGAATAGACTAGGCCTGCAACTATGGATGATTTTAGTATTTGAGTATTCTATCGATTAGTCCAATGATAAATCAGATAATAAATACTCAATAGATAAAAACACCT
This sequence comes from Pterophyllum scalare, assembly GCA_024447675.2. Lineage (NCBI taxonomy): Eukaryota > Metazoa > Chordata > Actinopteri > Cichliformes > Cichlidae > Pterophyllum > Pterophyllum scalare. Next base: position 268,047 of record JAMQGT020013586.1, read on the forward strand.
GAGCTCACCACCTCGGTAACGGCTCTGCCTCTTTGCACTTGCCACGTGTGCAGACAGATCCACATTAAACTGAGGGCAACATCTTTGATGCCATATGTGCCGCTGTTGTGTTATCTGCTTTTTTTTTTTTTTTTTTTTTTTTGGGAAAATGGGCTGCCTGGGGAATGGGTGACTGGTGTTGTCCATGATAGCTAGTGCTAATATCAGCACAAACTGTGGTACTGGTAGTGAGCCCAACACATTACAGCATTTTATATTTCTGTCAGCTAGCACAGCAGGAAACGACCACATGGTAATCAACACACACAAGGCACCTCACACAGGTACAAATGCTGGCAATGATGTCGGGCGCTTATGTAAGTTATTTCGTAGGCTCCACAAAGATTCGATGCAGAACGTAGCAGTGCACCTGTTGACATTGCTGCAGAGTTTAAACGAAGCATCGAAGCAACAAGTTTGTGTGTGGATTTCTTATAATCGAATTATTTGAGTTATTTGAGGAATCGTTGAAGGCCTAGAATATATAAATAAAACATTTTTTTTTTTAATTAAACAAAAATAATAAATTGATAAATAATTAGAAAGTTAATGACAGTTATCGCACCTAATAAAACTAGGAAGAAATACAACCAAGACATTTAGACCAAATAAATTTGCTCACAATTTAGTGCACCGCCACAACATGCTGACAGATCCTGTGCATGCATTCAAAAGGTCTGGTATTAACATTGGTAGGGAGGTGAGTCAAGTCGGTTTCTGAGGTTTTTGGTGACGAAAGTGGTGTTAATTACACCTGCAGTTGTAGGGACATCTCCCTACATCCCTTGCTAATCATGCCCTGTGAAGGGACATAACTGACATTATTTGATGCCTAATTCTACACCCCTGATTCCAGTCAGGCTTGCCCATCATACCCCAGAGCAAACAGAAAACATGTTCAGGTTAAAGGAGACATATGCAAAATCCACTTTTTTAGCCCTTAAATACATTTTTTTGTGTACTTTGAGTGTGTTGGAGTGCTGAAAATTTAAATGTATTCTCTCCCGGTGCTGCGTAGATATCTTTATATTTTTTTGGGTCATATTTTTCAGTCTGTTCAGTTTTCTCTATTCCCTGTTACGTTTTCTTTCCTCTTACGTCACAGTATTTGCTGTGGAACTGCTGAACAAGGTCATGGACTTCTGGCTTACTGAGTTTGTGAATCTGCCATTTTTATCTCGTAGTGATTTTGTAGTCCAAGTTCAGTTATGCCGAAGTTGCAAGTAGACAAGTCAAAATGTTCGGTTCTTGGGTGTATAAACCCACACGATTCCTTACATCGCCCCCCGGCATCACAGCCTCTTCGAATTGCCTGCTTCTCTGCTGGTAGATAATCGTATCGCTGCTATCAAACTACAAAAATGGCCAAACAGGGTGGAGTGGAATGCTCTGCGACCTGGAGGGGGGCGGGGCGTGAAATGTCTCATTCACATTTAAAGAGACCGCACCAAAACGAGCTGCTCTAAGACGTGCCTCAGAAAAGGTGTAAAAGAGGGGTCTGAGGAGCTACAATAATGAGGAATTTAGACCAAAGCGTTGCAGTTCTGCTTTATTTAGACCACAAGTGAATGATTTACATATGAAAGGGAAGGATTTAAAAGCATGATATGTGCACTTTAAGACTAAATCAGAATTATTCCGGCTGACACAACAAATACTGGTTATACTGGCAACGCTGCTGTGTTTGTGTTGCGGATGGTGCAGATCCCACCGTGCAGCAGAACTGTCTTAATTACCTTGCAGTCGCAGGACAGCTACAAATAAAAATGTGAGACGATGACTGTTATTCTCTCACTGATAAATTTAAAAAACAAAACAAAAAAAACAACTGCGCCAAGTAGCTGGAAGTGCAAGAGAGGATGCCTACGTGAGGGGAAACTTTTTATAACCTTATGACCTTTGTACAGAATGTGTACAGTGAAGTGTAAGATAGAAGTATTACACTTCTCTTACACTTTGTTAAAAATAATGATGTGTAAGACAGAAGTGTGAAGGCTATATGTCCAGTGAACTTCCTTTGACTCATCTGGGTTCATGTCTGTGTTCATGTTCTGTACATGTTAAATTATAGCTATTATAAGGTGCAAAATCAACTTTCCATTTAAGTCAGAGACCTTTAGAGACTGCACTAAGCAGAGCATTGAAATACGTCAGTGTTTCTGTTACTTCCTTTGTCTGTCTGCCTTCCTACAAAGGAGTATTAGGGCCACGCTGAGAAAATAAAACCTAAGAGAAAACCTTTGAGAAAAAAGTTGAAAAATTATTTTGAGAAAAAAGTCGAAATACAATTTTGAGAAAAAAGTGCAGACTAAAGTCGTTTCAAGTCAAACAACTGCCACGCCATGTCTGCTGTACCCTCCAGAATTCCTTGTATTATGAATTAGTGAAACAATAAGACAGCTGATAGAGTTGTTTCATCAACCCAAGGCATTTTGTAGAGGGTATAGCAGCTGTGGCCACTATCTGACTTGAAATGACGACTTCAACTTTTTTCTTAAAATAGTATTTTGACTTTTCTTGAAATTTTGACTTTATTCTCAAAATGCACCTTTTTTTCCCTCAATGTGGCCCTAATACCCCTTCATACCTTCCTGTTTCCCCTTCATGTGCTCAAATGTGTATAAAAATGGCTGAGGGGAGAGGACACACTGAACTTGTACTGATATACTTGCTCCTTAATTTTCTTGCAAGAAAATTAAAGATCTTTTCTGGAGATTGATCGAGTGGTCTCTGGTATTTGATAAGTTATTGAATTTATCCAACAAAAATGTAGACAACACACAGATCTCTCACAGCTTCCCAACAGCCAACGCTAAACTCTGCTTTTGAAATGATGGACAACTGCTTTAATTCTTTACCATGACAATCTTGTTTTCTGATAATTTGGGACAGCCTTCCTCTATTTTTAAATGTGAGCTCAAAACACAGTTCGCAAATTTTCAAGCATTTTGTACCAGTTTTAATTCATTCTGGGGATTTGTCCTTTAATTTTGGCTATGGTTCACACTTTTATGAACTTGTATATACGAATTTATGTATGCTGGTTTGTATAAATGTAAGTGGGCTCATATTATCTCTATTTTATACTCTCTAAATTGGCCCCTGGTGGATTTTAGAATTCATTTTAAAATTCTTAAACTTACATACAAAGGATTAAATGGACAAGCTCCAGCCCACATATCCCATCTTCTTCTTAAACACACTGCTGCTCGCACTCTTCAATTGCAGGCTCACAATTTGTCAGTTGTTCTTTACACTAGATTGAAGACTTGGGGCCTTTTACACAGTGGCACCAATTCTTTAGAATAGTCTCCAACTCCAATTACATTTAGCTGACTCTATGGACTCCTTTAAGAAACAGATAAAAACTTTTTTGTTGAACCAAGCTTTCTATTGAGACTGTTTTTTTTTTGTTTTTTTTAAATAATCTATTTACTTTTATTCTGTGCCTTATCTTGGTTTTGTATTGCTACTAACTGTACTTGTCTATTATAGGCCTGCTTTTTTATTGCAATAGTTCAGCGCATTTGCGATTCAAGTTTTGGTGTGATTTAGTCAAACTAGTACGGTCGCGTTGTGGTACTTTTTACAAAATTCTGGTGTACAGAAACTAAACTACTTTAATAAAACATCCGGATTTTCATTTTAATACAGAGTTTTATTTTGTGTAATACATATTTGAGAACTACCTGTTTGTGCCACAATAAAGAACAAGACAGAAATTTAAGAAAAGACTCAAACCCTTATCTTGTGCTATAAGGTTGACATTGTTATTCTGTGGGGGTATTTTCTGGCAGGTTTTAGGTCCACTTGTCCAGCTAGAGGGGAGATTCACAGCAAATCAATAAGAAGTTGTTCTGAGGGATCACCTTTATTACATGATGAAACATTTCTATCCAGATGGGAGTGTTCTCGTCTAGGATGACAGTGAAAGAGTGCGATCTGATATGACAGTCCAGAAGCTCCCGCAGGTTTTCAGTTGTATTTTGCAGATTTTGTGACTGCAAAGGTCATAGCATGTGATTCACAGAATTTTCATACTCATCAAAGGATTCAGTGAGCCTTTGTGCCCAATCACACACTAAAAGAGACATTTTTGGTTGGGTCTCCATTGATTTGTCACCCCTCTGTATATAGCTTCTGTAAAACTATTTGTATTACTGTAATATTGCTAAAAGCCACATTACCATTTAAGGTTGTTCACCTTAAATGGTAATGTGGCTTTTTGCTGCCAGGGGAGTATACTAACCAATGGCTGTATCTCTCTTTGCTGAACTGAACATGGCATGAATAAAGTAATTAATATCAGTGCACATTCTCATTAAGCTTGCTGCAAAGGGAGTATGTTACAGGGGCCCCACAGCAAGGGTGGGACAGCTTTTATTAGCAGTTGTGAAGATGTGGGGTTCCCCAGGTAATAGGAGCAGACAATGGCTTAACAATGCTGATGGTACTTTTATCACATATGTCCACATCCCTGTAGAAATAAAGTTGCCTCAAAAAAAGGCAAACAGATGTCCTTAGGTTATGCACTCGTGTCTTCACGTATGAGATGAGAGCGGGCTCTGGCAGTGCGGGCAGAGTTAGGAGGGCTATGGGGTCCCCCGGGCTAAGCACTAAAGCATAACTTGTGAAGCACAATCTAGCTGGATTTTACATTATATTAAATGTGGCACTACTGTAATGCAATTCTATCCACTTCTACGTTTGACTGCATAATTGCGGTCCTCTGAATTGAAATGTTGCAGTTTCAAAGAGGCAGCATTTCAAAGCCATTTAGTCTATATGGCTTGACAGCTTCTGTTGTGCCATCTATGCTTTCAGCCCATGCAGCACACTTGTATAAAAGGGAATCTTTGCTCATTTAGAAGTCCCATCTTTAAGTGTGGTAGTGGGTGGGTGGGTGGGGGGATCATTGCACTACATCAAACTCTATTGTCAAAATGCTGACAACAGACATTTTTAGAATAAAAACCTTGCCGTGATTCAGGGAGAAGAAATGAGGCAGTAAATGACATTGGACACTGGCTAAAGTGATTCTTATTGAGTACATGATATCAATCATATTTTCTCAAGTGAACCATATTCAGCACTTCATACCAAATCTTTGTGACAAAACATGTTTCAATTAAATCTAGAATGCTGCGTGCATGAAGTCACTGCTTTAACGCAAGTGTGGACTCACCATCATAACTCTTCGCATTAATTCAGCACACAGAACTAGTCTGGTTTTTTTTTTTTTAAAAAAAAATCTAATTAAAGGAAAATCAATAGCAGCAGCACAAGTCCTTCAACTTTTTTTGGATTTATAAATGCTCTGTAGAAGTGAAGTGAAATGAAGTCTTTTGCTCAAACTTTTTTTTTTTCTTTTGGATCAACTGCCATCTTTCTTTTCTCTCTACTGTCAAAAGAAATCTTAATAGAAGTCCAGTGTCAATAAGGCTTGATCATGATGGATTCAAGAGAACACCAATCACGTCAGCCTGATTGAGAAAGCACCTGCACTGTCTGCCCCGCATTTGTCATGTCTGATTTAGCTGCCTCCCTGTAGCATACGGATCAATTCTGATCACAAATGTCAAACCCAAAATAACAAACAGAGCTAACTGAAGGTGTGATAAGCAGATATTTACAGTAAGCGAGCGAGCATGATGTAAAACATGGGTTTCTTTTTATTTCCAGTGGTTCAGATATCTGAACATCTGATTCAAATCTTCAATACTGTGGGTCTTGCTTTGATATCACCCTGATACTAATTTTATTTTGTTGTTTTGCAAAAATATATGTGTGTGTGTGTGTGTGTGTGTGTGTGTATGTGTGTGTGTGTGTTTGTGTTTATCTCGATGCTTCTCACATTTTGTTTTGTTTGCATCTCACATTATCACTAAGCCTATAATAGTTTTTGGATTGTTTTTTTCCCTCAACCTATTGCAGCAGAAATAGCTTTGTTTTTAAAGTGGTTCAGAAACCCAGTTCATCCGAGTCATTTCTCAAATGCCAGCTCTTCCAATAAGCTCTTAGTCTGTCCTAAAATACAGTGGTTGTTGTCAAATAGATATTGACTTGTCAGCAAAAACACTATGTTGTATTAGAGTACTGTTGCCCAACATTAAGCAACTAATTGCCCTTTTCTGACACCTTCATTATTTCTTAATGGAATTGAAGGTCTGCTGGCCGGATAAAGGTCACATCGATACAGCCTGTGCCCCCTTGATGGGAAGAGAGTGAGATGTTTTGGTGCTGTGACAAAACGATTTCACAAAGTCATTTCTAAAGGGAGAGCTGCTAAAATATTTGCTTTTTAAAGCTATTTGTGGCTTCAAGCACTATATTTAATCTGCATATCAAACATTACATTAACCCAGTAATCTTTGGATGACAGGCTCTGGCAATCACTTTTATTGATACATTTAAAAGTACATGTGCTCTAGTTTTGCAAAAACTGCTGCAACTAGGCACAAACGGCAGCCGACAAGAACAGGATGATAGGAGAATTTTACTTGCGTCTCCAGAGTGATATTATGCATTGCACTGAGCATAATTTGGGAAAAATGCTTTATACATTTAATATTAATTCTCAAAACACAGAAGACAAGAAATAAAGTAGTTGACATGTGTTGTGCCACAGCCTTGAAACGTTAAAAGAGGCTGATTCTTGAGAAGAAATTCGAAAGTCACAGTGGCACCCCAGGAATGATATTACACAACGAATTAGGTAAGCCCTATTCATCCACATCCTTCAATAAATACAGAAAGAAAATGTGATTGAAGCACAATTTCAAAGCATGCCATATCCTTGAAATGACTTAAATAATCTGAGTCGAAAAATGCGCTCCTATTTGTTCCGATGCTGGTCCAAACACTAATGGAATTCCACTCAATGAATTAGAAAACTGGGAAAAGCTGCAAGGGCTTTTAATGTTATCCAACTCCACGTTTAATTAGTGAAATATCATAACACAATAATGCAGGCAGCCTCCTCTCCCAAACCCAATTAAGATTCTATAGCACACAAATGTTTAATGAAACCTCACCTAACATCCCAATTAACACAATAGGACCATTATATCACAAATAAGATAGTTTCTTTGATCTTTTGATTCAAAATCATTTGCAGCACTTTTTGGACTTCAAATGCATCGGGCTTAGGAAAAGGAACATTTCCTGCAAGTCAATTTATGGGCTGTCACAGCCAAATCCTTAGTGAAATTCTGGCTAACTGAGTCTTTACTGTCAGCATGTCATGCTAACATAGACACTTTAATACAAGAAATCCCACCGGCACCTTCACAGCTGGAGCCAGAACCACACGCCAGCCTCAAACTACAAGAGAATTGTGGCATATCTCTAAATAGCAGAGCAAGCTTGGGTGGATGGCACCAAGCACTGTCTGAAACTGGGCATCAACATGATTTGTTTTCCTAATTATGTAGCCTTCCAAACAGCAACAACGAAACACGTAATGCTGACATTTGATTGCTATGTTGGCAACTTAAAATACTATCTAAATATGATATTTCATGTAGCCTGGATTCTTGACAAGCACCAATCCACTTGTTTTTATGTGGGCGCACTGCATGAGCGTCTTATTAGAGGTGTGCTGCCTTGCTGGAATGCCTCCCTAATCAGTGGTATATCGCATTAGCACCAGCTCCTTAATGCTGCAATATCACACAACAAGTGACCCTGAAACAATTTTACTACTCCCACTCACAGCAATATCACCCAAACACAGTTTTCATTGGCAGGATAAACCTGCCATGCTTTTTATTCCACCTAATCATCTGGCTGCAAAATCAATCCATCTCGATCACTGCCTGTTGCAGGTCTTTGAATTCCTCCTCCCCTTCTTCCCTCACACCATCTGTCTCTCTTCCCTTGCTCCCTCCCAAAAGCCCTCCCTCAATCATTTTTTCATAACTCCTCTATCTCTCTGGCCTGTCCATCCTCATAAGCTCCCTCTGTCTTTTTCCTCTACTTTTTCTGCTCTCGGCATTAAACATACAGTACATTGTGTGCTCCAAAGGCTACGTGTAATATGCATCCTGCGTGTGAAGATTTCACGGAAATGTGAGAACTTATCAGCTGATGAGTGGGTGCGCGGTGACAATGACAGTGGCCACGCCTGATTCACAGCAACATGTTAGCCGTCTCAGCTGTTGACCGGCTCATTATCATTTAGAGATACTCGCTGCACAAACTACACACCCACACAGTCTGCTGCTAACTCCTGACAGGAATTAGAATTATGTGAAAGTCAGGAAGAGAGAAAATCTTACTATTATAGTCACTATTACAGAGTGCCAAAGTCTGGGAGACCGAGCTCTCTCTTGGATGGCTTTTTTTGTTCCCAAGGAAGACAATGTTGGTATGTGGTGCTCGTTAGCACGCCCTGTGTCGCTTCTTCACCCCTCACTCATGCCTTCTCTGGCTGTCTATAAAAGTCTGGGACACAATTATCCCCATTTTCTGTTGCTCTCTTTCACTCTCCATCTTTCTCGTTCACTGTGAATGAGTGTCTGGAACACAATTACCCCTGTTCTCCTTCTGTCTTTCTTCCACTTTATCCATCCCTCCCATTCCCCGTCTCTCTTTCCATCTCTTATGGCTTCAGGAGAAGTCTGTGAAGGGAGCAGCTGCTGAAATATTTATTGATCTGTTTTCCTCAGTTTTATTTATTTCTCCCTCTTCCTTCTTGCTCTCCCTTCCCCTCCGCGCAGACCCAGAAAACACCTCCAGCACCATGAGATGTCAGAGGCAGCAGCAGGGCTGAAAATCCACAACATAAAACCATTATTTAGCATTTGTTGCACCCAGTAGTTTTACCTGTGTAAACAAAATAAGAGACACAAGGGATGAAGGCAAATGTAAGAACAACAGACAGCAGCATCAACCAGTGCAAGAACAGATGCAGCGCAGATTGAGCAGTGAGACAAGTAGATTGTTCGACACATTTTTATACCAACATTCACTGCAGGGGGCTGCTGATAGGAAAGACCAAGGTGCTGCTCTTTTCTTGTCAGTGTAAAGGAAGTTGTACACAACTGCTGGCTATTGAAGTAGTAGTAGTAGCCATGGCAACAATGCCCAGAGCAATTATAATTGCAATGGGAACGGCGTTAATACTGGACTAAATGGATTCACAGATGAATCTTACGTTATCGCCGCATAATTAAAGGGCTTCTGTGCTATCATACACCCCCATGGTAAATATCAGCACAGTTAACCAGGACTTTTGAGGTTACTCCAACAGCGAGCAATTCAGCTGTCGTTTGAAACTAATGTTTTTCTCCAGCCTTCTGCTGTAGCACAAATGATTAAACTTTCACACACACACAAAATGGGACGTGTACACACCGAGGCACAAAAACACACACAAAGCTAAGTCCCATCACCAGACATGGCCTGCATTAGTGCCTAAGCCTTTTCCATTGATTTGCCGGCGAGCTCCTTGTCTTTTGGTAATGAGGACAGGGAGAAAAGCGGGACCCTCGTCCCTCTCGGATCCCTGAGGACAAGCCGCCTGCACTAATCTGAATTGTGTTTCCAATGACACTAACTCTGTGGCACAAAAAAAATAGACTAGAAGGAAGAGGAATAGAGGGAAGAAAATCACAAGGCATTCGCTCTCTCCCCCTCTAACAGTATTCATTCCTCCTAAATGTGTAACATCTCCACATAACCAAACAAGAAAACATCTCTTTTTTCCCCTGCTCCCTCTGTCTCCTTTTCCCTGCAGATAGCTCAATCTGCACTGTGGACTGAAGATTTGCAGACCAAATGGAAGAAATCTGCACTGTTCAGAGACTTATTTGATTTCTCTATGTGCATGCTATTGAGAAGAACATTGAGAGTTATTAATATCCACACTGATGTATATAAAAAGATGTCCCGCTTTTATTGGCTTCCCATTGATTTTACCACTAACACCTTTAGTGGGAAAATTGCTGAAATTCATCTTCCCAATGGCCCAATGGCCCAAGGAACTATTCCACAGTGTGTGTGTACATATGTTTGCGTAATGTGCGCGTCCCTCTGTGGGCACAGGTCCACATGAATACGTAAGCCACTGCTTACTACTGCTTCTACACCCACTCTGCTACCTTTTGAATGATCCTTCACTTGCACTAAATAAAACATAACCCTTTCAGCATTTATAGCACTGAGAGACCACCGCTCAAGTTCATATTCACAGCCCAGATAATGCAAGTCTATAGGCTGGGAGTGGGACAAGAGGAAGATGAGGGGTGGTTGTAACAAAGTAAATTACAGCAGTAATTTAAAGTATAACTACCTGTCCCAAGTTGAAAGCAGCCTCGTTACTTTCCACTACACAGAACTCCATATATTTTAACTACAATTATAATTGCAAACAAGCCTTGTTGTAATTATTATTTATGACACTGGCACTGTTTTTAATTGCCAACCCCTCAAACCAACATGTGAGGGCCAGTGAAGTGTTAATCATAACCGACAGGAGCGATCTCAAGGGCAAAAAGGTGGTGCTGAACCCACCTAACAACCACGCTAGTACTTTGGCTAACCATCCTCAAAGGACTTCAACCCACGACCTCTCGGTCACTGCTCTAGCCAGATAGCGGCTAACCCTGTGAGATGCAGAGCTCAGCTTGAGCATGACAGATCAAAGGGTCTTTGCTCGAGGGGTTATGCATCCCTGCTAAACCAATAACCGGAAATGCTGGAAAATCCAAATTATTATTTTTTTTGTGGTCATTTGATATTACCACTGCTGCAACAGCAATTTTAATCTGTTTTATGCACCAATCAATCAACTTCAGGGAGTTCTGTTCTTGCTATTCCGGAAGAAGAATTTCACTAGTGCAGACAATAAATATTTAAATGAATTGGTTGCATTTTACAGTCCCTGATGTGTGTCCTTAAAACCTTGAAATTCAATACAAATACTGCGAGTGGTTGCTATGAATCACACGAGTCATTGCACTGCATTCACACAAGTAGAATTACATTTCTGGAAGTAGTATTTCTGGAAGTAGTATTTAATTAAGATCATTTAAGTGCTTTTATACAATCTTCCGTTGGAAGTAATTACTTTTGGTACATTTATGAAGTGTTTCTTTTGCTTTAGGATTGGAAAAATCTCAACTTTGTTCCCCTCTCTCAACCTTTACTATTCACTTTTTCAATATGACGTTTGAAATAAAGTACAACATCAAACTCATCTATTTATTGTCTATCAAACCCATGTCTGACAAGGAAATCACAGCTGAGCATTCTTTAGATGTGGCCTGCTTCACTAAATGTGAGGAATAGATTCAGTGCAAGATGCTCAGTGCCCCGCACTATAGTTGACCACACAACAGGAAATAAAAAAGCAAAACCTTCAGGGAAAACATTCAGACCACAGGCCCTCTAAAGGCTGGTTACACCTCCAACCCTAGTCCCCAAGGCTCTTCAGTCCAAATCCAGGCCCTCTTACTCCAGCATTTGCAGATACATAAAACCTGCCAAAATGGCAAAGCATTTGCAAGCCAAACATGGAGAACAACAGCACAGAGAGACTGTGGATTTCAAAGGGAGGGAGAAAAACAGAGGCCCCTCCAGAATAGGAGCACTAGGCATCTGTTGATGCTGGCATCTCCCTTCTCTTCATCTCCAAGCCAAGACTGGTGATCCAGTTGAATGTGTGTGTGTGTGTGTGTGTGTGTGTGTGTGTGTGTGTGTGGACAGGGAAAAAGGAAGGTGCTCACGTGCTAACATGTGCAATGTGCATTGACCCCACTTGGCCCCCATATGTTGCTGAAACAAGAAGGATGGCGGGCTGCAAAGCGACCCCACTTGTTTTCACCTGTGTTCCTTCCCCGCACACTTCCTCTTACCAGAACCTCCATCATGTTGGTGGGAAGACCCATCTGTTGGGCTATTTAAACATTGGTAACTTACTATGTTTTGTATATAGTGCAGTGTGAAAGTGGAATTTCTTACAATGCATGTCTGTACGGCAGAAATCTGTAAACATCCAAATATAGCATTAATATACTATCCTTTGAATTAACCTTAAATGTCCTCTGTTGTGACCTTTGTACTACCATATGCTGGAGCAATTTCTCTTGTCATCTTCACTTTTCACTGAATCAGTGAAGCCATTATTCTCATTATTAGATATTTCAGGTTTCTGTCATAACAGAAATCCTCTGAACAGAGGGTAAATTATTTAATTTTGTGTGGAGGTGTGCAGAGATGAATTCCAGCCTTAATGTTTCATCACTGGACTGGTTCACTGATGAAACCGTTTTTGAGTAATTGCAGACAGCTTTTTGTGCAAGAAATATGCAGATATTTTCCTGCATGTATGAGTGGCCATCCACCTTTGCAGTCTAATGGTACTATTCATACATTTTAAGAAAAAAAAGAGAAAATTAATGAGGAAGAGAAAGGTATGATGTCAAGCCAGGGCCTGGCTGTAACACCCATGGAATGGTTTATGCATTCACACACCGAGCCAGCAGGAAACCTTTGAATAGCCTAATGGTGTTATGCAGCACAAAAAAGACCTTTCTTGACCTGGTTGGTATGGCATTGTATAACACAGTGCTAGTTGTTGGTCATAATATGAATGACTAAATGAGTGATAATAAGAGGATGAAATATCTCCAGAGGATGAAATATCTTCAAATGAATAACATACCATAGAAGCAGTACAGTCATTTAGCAGACTTTATCTTATACATCATTAAACAGGTAATAATAACACACAAACTGCTAAACTGTGTTGGTGAACCATTTAAGCAACCACACACCACACTTGTTTGACTCTCAGGGGCACAGATACAAAGGATTATTCCACTGCTGCATGATTTATCAACCAGAGAACTATGCCCTTTTAACAGTCTTGTTCTTCTTTTCATAATGCATGCTCTTCACCTCAAAAGATGGATGCATTGTGGACCTACAGAAACTCAAAGGAGAAGGCATGATCTCTCCCCAAGATGAATCTGATTCACATGTACTCGGATGTGCACAACTCACATCAATACCCAATCATTCCTCAACTGTGGCTTACATTATCTGTCATGCCTTCACATCACAAAACCCCAAGGTTCCAAACTCAAATGGCTTAGAGACTCGAATCAGGTTGCCGGGCTTGTTTTGTGCGGTGCTAAACCTTTTGTTTTTGTGTGCTGTGTGAGTCCTGTGGGGCTGTCTGTCTGCTCACTGCATGGTGTGGAGAAGGGGCTCGCTGTGTCAAGCCAACCATGACCAGCTGGGGTCTCCTGCCCGCAAGGAGCCCCGGAGAAGGGGCTGTAGCTCGTCTGCATCAGCAGGTTGTTAACCTCACATCTTATTGCACTGACACATCAATTATTGTTATTAAGGGCCAGAGTAATTTATTTATATACTGATTTCCCACAGGAGGAAGGCAGGACTAATTGAACCAGGTGTGTGTGTGTGTGTGTGTGTGCGTGTGTTTCCGTGATGGATGGGCAGAGGGAAATTACAGTGCATGGTGAGAATATGCTGTACAAGTTAATATATGGTGGGACATCCCATAGCATGGAGAGAATATTAGAGGAAGATGAAAATCAACATTCCCTGACAACAACATAAGTTTGTGTTCTTCGTGATAAAGAAGCCTAAATGCCTTTGGCTTTGCAAGTTATCTGAGCACTAAACTGCTTTAAGTGGAGGAATTTCAGAGGAGATGAATGAAGCGTTTGCCTCTTTTGTAGTGCTGTAGGGAGGATGTTTTATAGCACTAATAAAATTGGGAATTAAAGCTTGACTACCCAGCAAGTGCATACTAGAAACCCTTAGCCTTCCCAACTGTCCATCCTTCAACATGGATCTCTCTGTCTCTTTATCGACCTTGGTTTTGAAGCAAGAGAACAAAACAGTGCCTGTCTCTTGAGTCGCTCTCTCTCTCTCTCTGCATTGCTACTACCCCTACTCACGTTAACTTCACAGCCCCCACCCGCACTGATGATGCGTCGTGCGCGTGGGGGTACCGGGCCATTCATGTCACGTAAAGGAATGTTCACAGAAGAGCGCGGATGGGAGTCTATTCTTTCTATAGTAAACAGCTTAATATGCAGCACTCGTGCTTATATACCCAACCACGAGGTTGTTGTAGAGATGAACCTGGCGCTGCGCTCACGTGTACGCGCATAATGGTGTGCGCCCGTACAAAAAAACACACACACACACACACAGTATCTCTCTACATCTCTGTGTAAGCAAATAGAAGACTGAAGCGTAGTACACGGTAGACACGCGTGATTCACAAGCAGGTGCCCCCCTCCCCCCCATCATTAGTATTCACCTCCACAATCGTTTTTCAGAAAAAATGAAAGATGCATGCGTAGAGGCGCAGCAGCACAAACCCGTCAGCACATCACTAAAGTAGCTCATAAGGAACTTACCTTTAGACAGCAGAACCAGAATCAAACCAGCAAACGCGTTCCGCAAGAGGGGGCAGCCCATGATGGAGTTCCGATTGATTTTATGCTGCTTCTTCTTTTTTCTTTCTTTTTTTTTTTTTTAAATCAGCCAAATGTCTCGATATTCCTCCCTTAGGGTGCCGTTGCGGGGAATCTGTTCATAAAAAAATCGACCCAGTGAATGAGTGTCAACAATAATAGTCCAAACGCTTCTACATGTGAGTGGATGAAAACATCAGTCTTGACTTTTCCTTTTGCTGACTCCCGTTGGAGAGAGAGAGGTGGGTAGGGCTGTTTATCTTCTTCGGTGCAAAATCTCTCAACCAGAAAAAAATATTACAACAGAAAGAACAAATATCCCAGACTCTAGTTTAGCTCTTATTACACTGAAGAACAGAAAAAATATTTAAGAAAATGCATGAGAAGAAAGGGTAAAATTTAAACTGTCCAATGGCCAGATATAATATATTGTTTTGTCACAGAGCGGGATGGGGATCTGTGCGTCCTGGCCAAAATTAGCCGTATGTCTCTGTTGGTATGCAGCGCGTCTCCTCGCTCCGCACTCCGCGCGTCGCAGGCAGCAGTGCTGAATGCGAGGCTTACAAAAAAAAAAAAAAAAAAAAAGAGCATGACTGACAGATCGCAGAGAACCCCTTCTCCCAATCACAGGCCCTAAGAAAGGAGGCGGGATTTACGATTGCGCCGATGTCCCGCTCGGAGAGGCTGACCAAGAAACCTCACCGGCCAATCGAAGGCGCGTGGTGGGCGGGCACAGCGCGAGGCGAAGCACGGCGCGGTGGTAATGCAATGTGATTTATAGCCAGTTTGGTGATGCTGCAGTACTCAGAGAAAACAGTCCAGAGGGGGACAGGCGGGCATAGTAACTACAGGGACAGGGGAGGAGGCTAAGGGACAGGTGAAGCCACGTCGGCTCTGCTGGTAGGTTTTGGACATGATATGTGAAAACAAAATGAAGAATGACAGGTTGTCTTGCCATGAGAAGATATTACCGAGTTCATGTAAATCACTCCTATTTAGCACAGTGCTTAGTGCAGCTACATCTTTATGAAGGTGACCTTTACTAAAGAAAATATCTAATTATGTTCTCTCTTCTTATAGTGTCTGACAGGTCCGTAAGGCACATACTCCGTGTGGATGTGCAGCTTGTACATCAAACATGCCGTGGGTGGTGCTCTTCTCTCTCTCTCTTTTTGAGAAACACAATTAAAAAATGTTAATCTCATTTATTTATTTTTTGTAATAAAATATTATATGATCCTCATTATGAAGGTGACATGCATTTGCAGGTGCTGGATCAGATTTGGTGCACCAAATAATAAGCTACAATTGTTTATTCCTTTGTGCTCAGACCGGAGCCCTCCTCATAGATAATTTATCAATGCTAGTGCTTTGGCATCGGCTAAGAGTCGTGCATGTGTGCAAAGCAGTAAACGAGTGCATTCTCAGATACTATTGGCTTTCACACTGTGAAGTTTCCTGATGGCTATCAGGAAACTTTGTGCTCTGAATTGATTTGGATCAATTACAGCTGACTCCTGGTTGTCATCAAGAAGAAAAGATCAATATTCTAGCTCAAGCCGAGAGAGGTCAAAAGCATTGTGCATGTAAACTGTCCTGCATATGTGAAGTATGGCCTTGTAGATGTTAGTTATATGCTTGTCAAGCCAACACTTAACAAGCTGCAGCTTCTTTCTCATACCTTTTTTGGCAGCATTCTTCAGTGATACAGCAGCTACATCCTCAATACAGAAACAAGTCTGTGTTTTTTAACAGGCTGCAACTTAAAAAAAAAAAAGCATGTCATTGAATTAGATTAGACAGAAGAGCCTTTTTATCTTTGTGCTTTTATAAATAGGTGATTTGTTTCTGTTTTACTTGTTAAGTTACATTTCAAGAGCACTGTACAGAAATAAGTGCTGGCAGATATTCTTTAATTAACTTAATTAACAACACTCACTTGAGTGACAACTTAAGAGGTCACACATCTCCCAAAATTGCTTGAGCTCTAGCAACAAACAGAAAATTAGCACTTGGAAAACTGGAACACTGGAAGCAATGGCCTAAGGTTTAAGATGAATATGAGGGATTATGCAGAACTTTTTCCATAGGTCGGGTCACATGGGGTCAGCGCAGTACAAAACATCAAACACCACTCTGATGGAAACCAAGGGTGCTAAAAATGACCTTGAACTGAAGTTCTCGCTTTGTATAGGCGGCATTTGTGCTCAGCATAAACATGTTAAAGTTTAAAGCTGGCCCATGAAACACGCTGCAGAGGATTAACATGTTACTGATCCTCGCTGCTGGGATCCTGGTAGCAGGGTTATATTGCCTTCATTTTATATTTCGCAACATGAGCACATTTAGACAGGAACAAAGCAATGCATTAGTTCAAGAATTTATAAGTGTTTCCATTTTTTATGTATTAGAAACAAATTGAAAACAAGACTTAATAAAAATAATTATAGATTGCAAAATGGACACACTTAGGCCGGAACAAAATGATGCATTAATTTCTAAATGCAAATGTATAAAAAATTTATAAATGTTTTATTTTTTTATATATTAAAAACACGTTGAAATGGGAAAACAAGATTTAATAACGACAATTATATGTTGCAAAGCGAAGCACTGGGCTGCTGGGGGAGGTGACAACAACAATACGTAAATTGTCTTCACCGTGAAGTTTGTCAGTAAATCTAGTGTTTATACAGACGGGTGGGTCCTCTACTATTCTGTCATCTCTGCATTAGTAGAATTTAACCCTGGACTTTATTACAATGCAGCCAATGTGATAATACGACCGCTTTAAGTCATTTAAAATCAGCTAAATTGTGCCGCTCTGGCATGCAGTCTTTGGGGGGCATCTTTAAAGTTGAGCTGTGAGCGTTTATGTACAAAGACACAGGTACAACCCTCCCACCCAATACACAAAGGGTTTCACACAGAATAACAGCTATAATGGGAACTCTATCAGAAATGCTGCCATCCTCTATACTCACGTCCAGCAGACTAAAGTGGTGAAATATTCTTGTTATATGAAAGAGGTGGGAAATCAGGCCATTTTACCTGACAGAGCCATGAAATATGGATAGAAATTCTGTAGTTGGATGCACAGTTTTATCAGCAGAGCTGACTCATTCCAGCCACTTCACAGTTTAATTTTGTTTTCCATTTCTCATTTATAGATGCATCCTCAGACGACTAATGCTACTTTGCAGACGCTGACAACTGCAGCTGTCTAACTGATTTCAAAACACAGAAATCGCATACTAATGACGGTAATATTGGCTTCTAATGTTTGTTGTACTGACCTACAGTTAATCCAGCTTTGGTTTGGTTTCTTTTCTGGTCTTCTGATGCAAAATCTTGACGAGGCAAATGACAGTCGCAGGTGCATACTTGTGATCTGAAGCTGATAAGCGAGGAAGCACAAAGCGTGCTGGCGTCAGTGCTTTTCATTAGAACCTCTGCAGGAAGTGTGGATCGTAGCGAGGGACCAGAAAAATGTCCCTGAAAAGATTCACTGCTGTTGTGAGTTTGAAAAATATATATGCTGAAGTTTTTTTTGTTTTGTTTTTTTGTGCTCTTAGTCAGATGTGTGAATTCTGAAATTGTACACGAGTCAAGCTATTATTCTGTGTTGCTTCTTTCTTTTTTTTTCTTTTTTATTTCATTGCAGTGGTGTAAGTTTGCTACAGTCAGTGCAGTACTTTGTCATAACCAATGCGCAAATCTTTGCAGAGTTGCTGTGTGTGTGTTTTTTAAAAGAAAAACGGCAAGCAATGGATATCAGCCTACTCACTGTCTTGGGGAGAGTTTAGTTAGAAAAATAGATACTCCGTAACACCCTAGTGGGTGCTGGAGAGGCTGTGGGACTGAAAGAGCAAATCATTATCATGTATTTTGGGAATGTCATTGGAAGGGTTAGCAGCTGGAGGACAGTCAGACATGGCTGCAAGAAGCTTTGAAAATGAGTTTTCCAATCAGATACTTGGAACTATAGGGCACAGCCTGTAGGCTTTTACAAAACTTATATGTGTAGAATAATGCTGGTTTCTATTAAAAATCAATTAAAAAAAAAAAGACTGTCAAAGACCATCCGTTTTAGTAGACTGGTATAACATCTTGTATTTTGGTAATGGAAAAATTGACTTGCAACTTGATAAATGCTGGAAACGATTAATTTAGCTATTTAAACTGTGTAGATCAGATTTCAGTTAAAAGAGTATGAGTTGGATGGATCGTGTACCTGCTGCACAGTATTTGGCCACATGTAGTTTTGTTTTTCTTGATCTTTTTTCAGCTCTATCCCCCCCCCTTTTTTTGTCTGCTTCCATATTAGTGTTGGGATGCTGTAACAGAATTTGTCCAGTGCTATGTGTCCCATAAAGTTTTACTTGGAAAACTTCTTCATTTGGCTGGTCCCTTTAGGGGTCATCACAGCAGATCGTCCTATTCAGTCACAGCAGCCCTCTGCATGTCCTCCTTAACTCCATCCGTGAATCTTCTGTGTGGTCTCCTTCTCCTCCTGGCTGCCAACATCATAAACATCCAGTATCTCCACTATCCCTCCACTGAACATGTCCAACCCATCTCAGCCTTCCCTCTCTAACTCCTGAACTACTCAACCCGAGCTTTCCCTCTCGAATACTTGTTCCTACTTCTGTCCATCCTGACTAACTCCCAGTAAGAATCAACTCTGCCACCTCCAGCTCGGCCTCCTGCCTTTTTTTTTTGTCTCCAAACCATACATCATATCAGGTCTCACTACCATCTTCCCCTTCACACGTGTTGCTGTCCTTCTGTTACAAACAGCCCTGACACTCAGCTCCATCCACTCCACCCTGCCTCCACGCTCTTCTTCACCTCTCTTGCGCACTGTCCTTTTTTTTGGATGGTTGAACCCAGGTATTTAAACTCATCTATATCACTACCTCTACTCCTTGCATCTTCACTGTTACACCTGTCTCCCTCTCATCCACACACGTATTCTGTTTTGCTTCTACTGACTTTCATTCCTCTTCTCCTCGGTGCATACCTCCACGTCTTCATGCTATTATCTGCAAACATCATAACATGGATACTCCTGTCTCCTACTCACCATCAAAAACAAGAAGGGGCTCAGAGCAGATCCCTGATGTACTCCCACCCCCACCTTGAGGCCATCTGTCACTCCTACCACTGGCTCATGCATGTCCTACACCACCCTCACGTACTTCTCTGCCACTCTTGACTTCCTCATACAGTAACACAGATCATCCCTTGGCACCCTGACATCTGCCTCCTCTAGATTCACAAAGAATCTGGAGGAGGCACATAATCACCTCTATACTTCTCCATCAACACTCAAAGAAAACATATTATATTGTGGCCCATTTCGGCATGAAGCCATACTGCTGCTTACTGATCATTACCTCTGTTCTTAACCTAGCTTCAGCAGCTCTTTCCCATAGCTTCATAGTATGACTCATCAACTTTGTCTGTCTGTAGTTACTACAGTTCTGCACATCACCCCTGTTCTTGAAAATTCAGTGCGCTTCTCTCACTCTCCAGGACAGCTCCATACCTCCACAGGTATATCATCTGGACCAACTGCTTTTCCACTCTTCATCCTCTTCATAGATGCCCTTACTTCCTCCTTACTAATCCTCTGCACCTCCTTCACTAACTTTCCTCCTTTTGTCCTCCTGAGCTCCTGAAAGTACTCCTTCCATCTTCTCAACACACTCTCTTCAACTTCCATTGTTTAATTCTTGCCTCCACCTTCACTCACTTCCTCTTTTTGATTTCCAGAGTGATCCTCTGGACTACCACCCAGTGCTACCCAGCTACATTCTCCCCTAACACCACCTTCCACCAGATCACAACTTCTGCACAACATATAGTCAACCTGTGTGCACTTTCCTTCACTCTTATATTTCACCCTATGTTCCTCCCTCTTCTGGAAGTATGTGTTCACTACAGCCATTTCCATGCTTTTTGCAAAATCCACCACCATCTCTCCTTCCAGTTTCTCTCCTTAACACCATACCTACCCAACACCTCTTCTGCTCCCTTCACCTAGATGTCCACTGAAGTCTGCTCCAATCACCACTCCCCCCACCCCAGGGAGCACTCTCAACCACTTCACCCAACAGAATACCTCTTCTCTTCTAACTGACATCCGACTTGTGGGGCACACCTACTGACAAAATTCACCTCTTTGATTTCCAGCTTCAAACTCATTATCTTGTCTGGCACTCTCTTCATCTCCATAACACTGTTCACATACCCTTCCTTCAAGATTACCCCTACTCCTTTTCTCTTCCTATCTACACCATGGTAGAACAGTTTGAATCCACCTCCAATCCTCCTGGCTTTGTTTCCCTTCCACCTGGTCTCTCGCACACACAATCTGCCTTCCTTCTCTCCATAATATCAGCTTCATAATATCATAGTTCCTACAATTAAAGTTCCTACTCTCAACTCCACATTCCTGCCTTTCCTTCTCTCTCGCTACTTCCTAACATTCCCCCCGCTCCTCTTCTTTTGTCTTCGGGCAACAGTAACACCGGCACCCTGATGCCTGTCACCGGCACCATTGTTAACCTGGGCCCCAACCAATCCAGTAAGGAAATCAAATTCTAGATGATCTGCATGCTTGATTTGTCAAATATTGCCCTTCCGTGCCCCCCTATGGCTGGCTTTTCAATGCAATTCAAATATAATCTTCAAGATAATAAAAATAATTTAAAAAATCTTTAAATGGTCATGAGCTTCTCCTACATTTTGTACTCGCCTGTGAAAAGATGGAGAGAAAAAAATGCATTGGAAGGTTACTTTGCAAGGTCAGTAATTATTTTTTGCCTTTCGTGCCTCACTTAAAAGTACAGATATTCTTTTTAATAAATGGAAAGTTCATATGAGTCAAGTTGAAGACTGCACAGCCATTATTACAAATCCAAGTGCAGAAGTGTTCGTCAGTGCTGTTGTGCTACTGATAGAAATACATAACAATGCAACATTGCACTTGTTTGAAAGGTCAGACCATTGAACCACTGCATGAAAAATATCCACATCTCTCAGATACTGTCAACCGGAATTCAAATACAGCCACAATCTTCACTGACAGCTTGTGTCGGTGTGGACACACAGTGTCTGCAGACCAGTCAAAAATAATGATAAGAGGACAAACTTTTAATGTCTGATTTGTAAATCTTAAATTGGGCTTAAACCGTGAGATGAGTTCCCTCATGATGACCAGATAATTGGCATTTAAGGCTTTGCAGCAAATTAAATTGCAACACAAAATGACCTTTTCTGAAAGTGATAGACATCTATTGGCATTAAAGCATATTTATTTGCCGTGCTGCACCAAAAGCAGAGTTTTAAGTGAACTGACGAGACGTATTGTTGAGTTTTTAATCAAAAAAAGCTTGTATGATTTTTTCAGTTTAGGTAACTGTTCAGAGTGTTGCAAATGAATAATTTCCTTCCATTTACAGCTGAAATACTTGACAAATCTCAAGTGAAAGTGATTGCACCAAGGACATGGGGGGGGGGGGCTGCCGTATCAGCTATCTAGTCGCTCCAGAGCCTTTCACACTGCCTCTGAAAATTACAGTAGGTTCATTTCGATTTTGCTGCAACACATAAAAAATAAATATGACAAAGGTCCTGTTCTCAAGGCTGCAGGCAGCAACAGAATTCAAAGCCGCTAAATTTCACAAGTTGAGTTTTACTGCTTGTACTTACTTGTACTGCGGGATGTGAAGCAGGGGTCATGGTGGGAGACAAACTTCATATTAAAAGTTTTCAGATGAAAATAGTCTCTTAGACATCTACAAGAGGATGATAATAATTAAATGGTCTATTAATGCAAGCTTAAAATAAATACATAAATTCTTTATAATGTTTAAAGCCAGCGACATTAAGCCTCAACCCCCCCCCCCCCATATATATGAACAGTATCCAGCTGTTTCCATGATTTCTGTAGTGTTTTATAGCTTCTTCCAACTCATTGTTTTCATTTGAACGTAGTGGAGCTTTTGCTGCTAATGAGAAGGAGCGATCCCTCAGGAGTTGGTGGAGACCAAAACCAGAGCTGCATTAGTATGAATATTGGATATTCCAGCTAGATGATAAGCAACACATATTCAAATGAATGCGAATCTCCCTCTGCATCTGCTGGAACCACAGTCAGGTATGAGAGGCTTAGCTAAGCGGCGTTACCTTTGACTAGGAACTTGTTTTAGTAGCAAATGTTTCACCGTCATCACAGCAACTCATTGTACACAGTGTAAGCTGCTGTTCTTGAAAGCACTGCCTCACACTCTTATCATGCGTGCATGGAGGTGACAGGCTCCTGAAAATTGGTATGCATGTGATAAAGTACAGTAAGTGGTGCAAAAGCTGT
Source organism: Pterophyllum scalare (assembly GCA_024447675.2). Lineage (NCBI taxonomy): Eukaryota > Metazoa > Chordata > Actinopteri > Cichliformes > Cichlidae > Pterophyllum > Pterophyllum scalare. The sequence continues at coordinate 290,922 of JAMQGT020013586.1, forward strand.
TGCACGTGGCAGCGACACATTACTAAATCATATAAAAGAACTGAAGAACACGTCACAGTAAGCATTAAAACTCACACTTGTAACTGACCGTATTCCAGCAGAATTTAGTTAGGACATAGGCAAGTCTCACTCAAATGATCTCATATTTTAACAGAATGCGTAAAAACGAACCAAGGTGAATTTTTAATGTTTTTTTTTCCAGGTTGAAGAAAGGTGTGTTAGAATACGCTCGAACTCAGTCACACCAGAGTGTGCAGCGTGCATTTTCGAGAAAATTCAATCAAAATGCACCAACTGGGAAACAGATTTGGACATGACACGAAAAAAGACTTACAGAAGGCGGCGTGTTTGGCAGGAGCTGGGCTACTGACCTGACGTGTGTCGCATCACGGGGGGTGCGCATATTTAACATTTGTGAAGCTCTGTGAAATCGGTTATAAAATCTACATCCCTCTGAATTTCTTGGTCGAATCTTGTATCGTTCAACATGAAGCCTATTTAATTTCGTTTGCCGAGGACATGGTCACTCTGTCGCATCTCAAGTTGTGTCCGTTTTTTGGTACATTTATAGGAAAAACTGCTTATTTCATCCTGTTCCTTGTAATATGATAATAAGCAGATTTGAAGTGTGGGATAACACACTTCAAATGCACAGTTGTCTTAAATAATCAGTCCTGAATTAGTTCCCACCCTCTTTTGTTTGACAGTCCATAGTTACCAGTGGCATAAATTTGATAAAAGACACACAAAGGGCAGAAAGATGGTAACGAATACTCCAGTTACTTTAGCTAGGTTTCAGTTTCTCTCTGTTACTTCCTTTTGTGACTGTGCATAGTAAAGTTGTGGAAAAATTTTTTTTTTTTTCTTTTTCCTTTTTTTTTGCAGCTGACACTGGCATCCAATATGAGAGCAATATTCTTTTATTTATCTGATGCACATTGCTGGTTTTGCTGTTTTGATATACAGCAGCAGGATCTGCACAGCTGGCTCTAACAAAAATTCTGTTCTAATTAAAAGTAATCACCTTTGGCTGACTAGTAAATGGACCACCCAGCAAACTGTAGGGCTAGGCACTTAACTACACGATGGGGCTGCCAATTTGGCCGTCACAGATGAGTTTTCGGGACTGGCACAATGGCGGGGTTATTATAGAGCCTCACCGGCCCATACTCTGAGAGGGTTGGTGCGCCCGTGTTTAACTGGAGTCCTGAGCGTCTGGACCTGGTTTGAGACACTGTGAATATCGTTGGACATTTTCTTTTTTTTTTCTTTTTGGCAGACTGGAAATGGTTGGTTGAAATGATCCCCTTGGTTTTATCATTCATTCTGTCCCGGCTCTGTTACGTTAGTTGATTGTTGGTCATTTAAACGTAACAGATGCCATTCTTCTCTTACTGTGTGTTCATTTTAAACACCGTGCTGTGGGCGAACCTTGTTTTCATTGTAGCTGATTATTCTTATTGTATGATATGATAGAACCTCCAGACTTATAGAAAGAATGAACTATGAGTGCATTTGAGCATTCATTATGTCCCAGAACACAAATCCCACTTGGGTATTATTAAAGTGCCATGTGAACAATCTGTTGCTGTTCATATCATCTGCAACCTTGTGAGACTTCAGTCCTCCCACACAGTGCCACTTTTCAGCCTCAGTTAAGCCCATTCTGTTGGATGCTCATAACGTACAGTGAAGTCCAGAAATGTCTGAACAATGACCGAAAACACTGAGGTTTTTTTTTTGTTTTTTTTTTGAAGGTAAAGAAGTATAAAATTCTGCAGTGGCTGAGTCAGTGACCAGATTTCATACATTTTACTTGCTGAAGATGGAACTAAAGGCAGAAAAACAAGCCAACAACAACTAAAGACAGCTGCACTGAATACCTTCCAAAATATCACAAAGGAAAGAAGATCCTCGAAGTTAACAACTTCTGACAGTCAAGGATTCTTGACAATGTTTAAAAGCATCTATGATTATATCATTGGAGCCCCTGAAAGTTGGGATGCAATTATCGCAAAATTTTTGTTCAAACACTTGAGTTAAAGCTGAGAGTCTGCTCTTCAGCTGCAGCTTGGTTGTTTTATTTCACATTTATTTCGGCAGCATACAAAACCAATATTCTGAAAGTCGGGTCGCTGTCCGAACAAATGTGTGGGGATTCTCAGCGCCTGGCTAACAACATGGTACTGGTCTGTGCAGTCTGTCAAATTACGAAGATGTTTTTTTGGCTACAAACTGATTGAACATCAAATTTCCTACCTGACCACCGAGGAAAGTTGTTGCGCATTCATGTGCATTCACTGTATCGATCCATTTTTGTGAGCACTCGTCCAGTTCAGGGCTGTGGAGGGCTGGAGTCTATAGGTAGAGTTACAGTACTGCATCTGTGTTTGTGTAGGTATTTGCCTACAAAGAGCCACCCAGCATAGAGTTATGCAACTGTGTAAAAGTTCTTGTGTTGAGTCCTCCAAAAAAACCAAAACCACAGGATGGCTGTGTGGTTGAATTCTTGTTGTAAAGTGGGCAAAAACAGGGGAAAAAAAGTGGTCGGTCGGGTCACCACCATAGACAGTATAAAACATGGATGTCACATTAATGATGCCAATGCAGGAGGGCTTTCAGATAGAAGGTCATCTGATGGTGACAGCTGTGGTCGTGTCTGGTTTGACCTCTGTAAACACTTTCCTGCTGAATTTATGAGCTCTGTCACACTGAATGAAAAATCTATTTTGTAAATCTTGTTCATACTATGTTTCATTGTTTTAGTCACTAATTTCACTTCAGCTCTTTATAGGTTATAACTTCACACTTCTCTGTGGCTGGCTGAAGGACCAGAAAGAGTACAGGAGTGGCCCACAGACCCCTTGTTCGTGACACTGCCCCCTGGTGACAGTAAAGAACTACAACATGTAGATGACTGCAAACTGCTATCGGATACAAATGTGTTACTGTGAATCTGCCTTTTCACACCTGCCATTGGACGGCACTTGTTCACTCAGTGACACCATTCACACTCATTCACACCTACAGCCAATACAGAATCACCAGTTACTCCAGCATGCATGTCTTTGGACCGTGGGAGGAAGCTGGAGTACTCATACAGGCACATGGAGAGCATGCAGACTCCACACAGAAAAGCCCCACGTACACATTCTGACCCAGGGGCTTCTTTCTCTGAGGTGACAGTACCAACCACTGCATCACCTGCATTCAGGCCGGCAATCTAGTATTTTTGCTCAGCATCAAAGCTAAATATACAACCTCATGTTTCCATGGCACCACAGCGAGGAAAGAAAATGGAGTGGTCAAAAAAAGATTTTTTTTTCCTGCTCTGATATCGATCAGACACACTCAGAGATTAGTTGCAAATATGCCCAAATTGTCTATTGAGTGGATAGTTTCATTTTGAAGATATACAAGTGAGCCTGTTTGTTAAGTATTATTTATATCAATTTTTTGATAATTTTCTTGCTTGCACATCTACAGGCGAAAATCAGTTTTCCTTATTGTTACTTCACTGGGGTGTCACTCTGCAGAATAATTTATGAGTTTGTTTTCAAAGCCATCTGCTGAAGGGGGAATTGTGCAGTTTGCATATGTTCTTAGAAGTAGGTGCTTTGTGTTCCACACTTTTCACATATTAAAAGATTATGGATTTTCCCAGTTCAGTTTCAGCAGAAAACTCATCCAGACGGTCATTAATCAGATCAGATCATCTGTTATGTCTGTACATCTATTTCATTTTGAATGTATAGTTTTAGAATTATCTGAATGTTGTTACTGCATTCAAATAACTGCAGGAAAACTTGGTTGATGCATATGTGAGTTTAACTATATTAGATCTGCAAAAATGATTAATAATAGATTAATAAACTTTACGTTTGTCATAGCCGATGGTACTGTGGTGCTAATGTGCTTCATATTGGTGCGAGAGATAAAATGTTGACTCAAATTTTTGCCAAAGCATTTTTTTTAGAACAAATATCCATTTTTTTTGCAGTTACAGTTTCATCATATTACATTTTCTTGCATGGTAGGAAATGTACTGGTCAGTCAACTTATGCAAAAATAATTAGCATATAAATTAATAATTCAAATTTAAATTGTGTTTCCTCTAATAGCACTATTATGGGCATTACCATATATCAATAAGAAGAAGAGGCAAAGTGGGAATAACTGTGGCAACAGGGTCAAATAAATTCGAGACGATGAGTTTCGGGGGAGGGATGGATGAACAGATGGAGTCTGACTGCTCTTTATCTCCCCCCACATCACAGATAGTTTCATAGTATATTATTCATAACCATCACATCAAGCTCACACAAGGACGGCACACAAATTCATATTTTGTATGAATCAAAAAAAATGTGCTCATTAAGATAAAAGAAAAAATCTAAATCAAAATGGTTCTCAGCTCTGTTGTGTTGGACAGAAAAATGATAAAGAGAACAAAATTATGTCAGCCCCAAAATGAGCCTCTTTTAGGTTGGCTCTGTGCTTTCTGTATGTGTGCGTTCTATGTGTATATAAATAGATCAAGAAACAAAAGAAGGAATATATATATACATAAATCATGCATTTCCCAAGTGCCGAAGGCCCCAAGCTGGGTACAGTGAAGCTCAGATCGAGTGTAAACTCCTGTTTTATCTGGATGTGTGTTTGGATCTCAAAAGACACCAAAATTGTGCTGTGACTTTTGACACGACGTTATAGGCTGTGATCACACAGTTAGGCTGAGCTGTAAAACTCAGAAACGAGGTATTCTGATGGTGGTAATTTAAGCCAAACACGATGGATTTGGCTGCACTCTTTACAGTGCTTCATGTCGCCTACTTTAAACATCAGCTCTAGAAACAACTCTCCCTCCTTGGAAAATCATATTTTCCTTTGGTTTGGCCAGAGTTTGTTCTTATTCCTACCAAAAAAAACAAAAATACAAATACCATTTTATACATTCTGAAACACATTAAAGTACCTAGGTTTTTGAATAAACTGCTCAGCATTTAAGGAACTGTAAAAAAATAACTGAACAGCCTTGCCATAACCACACCTGAAAGTTTACCTCAGTCTTCTTTGGCGAAATAATACACAGCACATGGTTTTATCATGTGTTCATGGTAGTAATTATATGGGTAATCATCCCCCACAGACAGACCATAGAGAGACAGACGAAAACAACTCCTCTGGTTTTACGTTACCCTCTGCCTGCTAAAACCCTTTGCTAGGTCATAGGAACGGACACATGGATAGACACACACACACACACACACACACACACACACACACTGCTGCGTAGTAATTCATCTTGAAGTTATCAGAGATCTGAGATAGCTTTGAAACAAATACGAGAATCTATGAATAAACATTGCGAGGCCGGGAGGATTATTGATTAACAGTTCAAAACAATACTCCCTGTTATGAAATTGGTTACATAGTAACACAACATTTATAATGTTGCTCCAGCATACTGGCAAAGACTTGATTTCCAGCAATAGCTGTTTTTCATCTAAAGCTCTAAATGGTGCCAAGCCACATACAGAGATGCTCGTGCAGCTGAGACGCTTTATTTACAGATCCAATTCAGAACTGTAGCTTCAGAGGCTCTTGTGATGTTAAGGGTAAACACTGCATTTTTTTTCTCAATAGTTCATAACCTTTATTGTAAGCAATTTGCTCAGTGTAAAGTGGAGATGCATGTATAACATAACCAGATGAAGTAACTTTTTCAGTTCGCTTTGTACATGGATGACAAAAGGTGACACGTAGATAGTACCTGTGCTCTATTACCTGTCAGTGAATCCAGTTGTCAGTGAGGTGAAGAAACGCTGCAGAAATATTATTTTGTATCTCCGCTCCCTGCCCGACTGTGCAAACCCTAAAAGTGCTTCAAAATTTATTGCCTCGCCAGCCGAGACCAAACAGGTCTGTTCTTATTTTTGCCAAAAAGAACCAGCTCGTAATGAGATTAGATACCTCGGCTTTGGGAGACATCTTGAGTTTCATTTTTATTTATCAATCATGCATGAGGTCGCAGAGATAAGACCAAGGTCAGCACGGCTCCCTGTCAGAGCATCTCCCATTAATACCACTACACTGATTTGTCTTTCACACTTGTGTCGGCCGTGCACCACCTCTCTGCAGCGGCCGCACAGTGCGACGCTGAAACTGGCAACATTTTAACAAGGCCATTATGTGACACATACCATTAGATACACAGAGCAGGATCTACTGAAGTTGAGCAGATGTTTATACTAGATTGTGGTTACATGTCGCATGGTTAAAATGAAAGAAAAGGTAAAAGGTATGCAGACTTCATGAGGTGGACAGCCAGTGCTTATTGTTTACCTAATACATTTTTTCTCAGTGATATATTGGTATGCATCAATAGTTTTTCAAGATGGAAGGCTAACAATAACCGAGGAACTATAACAAGGACACCTCATTGACCGTGTCATTGCGCAGATCTGGGAACATTTCAAATTCCCACACCACGAGGAACTCTACTATCCACACGACACGCAGAGAGCCTGTCCAAGTACGCTGTGATGTCTGCATACATTTAAAAATACGCACTTGCTGGTAGATTAATGTCATGAGAGTGGCAGCAAAGATTGCAAATGTAATACGAACTGTGGATTTAGACTCCACACAATGCATTGAGATCTCCCGCCTGTGGCTTTGAAATATGCCACATGCACAGACACTAAATAACTCAGACTAGTCATGCAGAACAAGATATCCTTAAGGCAGCACTGTCTGAATTAAGAAGTAGGACAGTCTCGGATACATTATAATTGACTATATATGGCATTAATATGATTGATTTGTTTATCTATTTGCTGGACGAGTAGTTGAGTATTAGCGAACTACTGGAAATTATCGGATACATCTCACCATAGGGAGCGCTTTAAATTGATGTCATGAAAACCTGTCTGAAATCATTAGAGTGCAGAGAACACGTCTCCATTCATATGACAGGAAAAAGCAATATGTTTATGCGCAGTGACGTCCGTCGGTCTTTTTTAAAGCTGACCGTTGTTTACAGGCTGACTTTTTGAGATATTTCTATTGTGTATAATGAGCTTTTTTTCACCGGCCCTTTGAGTTCACTCGGTGACAGAGTCGAATCTTGTATCAGAGTTGAATAAAGTTTCAAAGATGAGGCACATCAATTGTGAGCAAGGCCTGTCTCCAACTTTACTGAAGCAATTTCACCACCCACCTGAAAATCCCACCTCTGTTTTCCTGAGGGCTGGAAGGCTTTACCCACCATCCATTTCTACACTTCCAAGGCTGTCAGTATCTCTACCGTTCCTCTTTCCCTCGTGCTCCCTCTCTTTCTCTGCATTTGTCTCTCCCTGCGTCCCCCCTCTTACCTCTTGTATATGTGCTCTGGATACAAATGATGCGTCTACAGCCAACCGAACACATGCTGGTGATTATCGTAAACCAGGGGAAGCAGAAAATCTCAAGATGGATTTTTGTTTCACATAAGATTAGCTGTGGAAGGTCCAGCGCTAAGTATGCCCTCCTCAGTGGCCAGCAGCAATGCCATCACAAAATTACCCACAAATACACCCAATTATATAAATAATATTGTATTTGATCAAGTAAGATTTTGCACACGTGAACGTCTAACATTCAGTTTCCTTAATATCATCAGTCTAAACATGAATTGCCTTTAATGCTGTCACATAATTTCAGGTAACCTCTGGCATACAGCTCCTCACAGAAATATGATAATTTTGCATTGATTCACATCTTCTCATGGACGTCCCTTTTGCTTCTGGACCTTTAACAGGCTGTTTAAATAGGAGTCCTTAAATGTTGGCAAACAATAGATCATCAAGACAAAGGGTGAAAATCCATTTTCTGTCGCTTAATTACATTTTGCCTCAGTGCTCATATATTTATTTCTCCTTCTTTGCTCAGTGCATGTCTGTTTGGTCAGTTTAATAACCAAGGCCTCTCCCTGAACCTGCGCGGAAGCGAAGCGCCGAATATATTCCCGAAGATCTATTTTGCATGAAAAATAATTAAAAACTAGAGCTATGGGTTTCTCACATTTAATTTGCCTTTTAGCTCTCTGAAGAGTTCAGTAATGCACTTACCAAAAAGAGCACTTAATTCCATGATTTTCACAGACAAGTATGTGCTGTAGTATTTTGTCATCTCCGCTGATCAGAGGAGAGTTAAAAGGTTTGTGGCGCTTGCTATGAACATCTCGATGAAAATGAACTCGATATGCGAGTAATTTTCTGTATCAAGGGACCCGGTGACAGTTTTTCATTCCATCTCTTTCCTCTGGCCTACCAGTCTGCTTCTGTGTCCATTTTCCATCTGCCTAATGCAGCCTTTCAATTTTCGGATGCCAAAATAGTCTGCTGACAACTGATCAGGTTGAGAGCCTGCCTGTATTCAAAGTAATACATCGCCAGGATGCTATACCAGAAGGATATTGGGTTAAGAGGCCAGTTGCTAACAGCAGCATTTTTTGGTGACTTACCCTCAAAGTCTAGCCCCGGCAAATAATATTAGATATTGTTGTGCATCGTGGTTAATGGTGGTGTGCCCACTGTGATTAATTTTACTGTCACTCTGTGATTATTTTGTCTGATGTTGACTTGATCAAACCTCAACCATCTGACTTTCGAGTGTTTTAATTAGAGTGTTGCTTGGGAAGAAGCTGGTTGGTTTTCTAATGAGGTGATGAATTGGATTTTATCTCAATGTGAGGTTGAAAGGAGGAAAGATTTTAATGATAAAGAGTCAGTCACAGTATTGTCTAATGTTTCAGCTCGGTAAAATCATTAAAACTTCCCCTAACCACTGCGGTTATAATGACACACGCTCACACAGACACAGACACACACACGAGCACACACACACACACACACTTCTACTGCTCATCACATATTCGCATGCAGTTTTTTTCTCTTTTCGGCTCATGTCTGACATCTCTAGATAAGTGTCCACTGGTCAACTCTTTATTTATGAATGTAACACAAACAAACCTGCAGAGAAATGCTGTGACACAGCAGTGTGTTATGTTTCCTTTTGGGTTTTTTTGTTATTAATTAAGACGAGCTGAAGAGAACAGCACGAGTTATGTTAATTAATAATTTATCGCAAATTATGATGCCAAACTATAAAAAACAGATTTTTTTATTTATTTCTATTTTGGGTCATTTTTGGTTTTGAATATCTTTTTAAAACCGTCTCTAATGTTAAATGATTTAAAGAGCCCACAGAGGCTTTCCCCCACTGATATTTCCCTGCAGTCACAGATGATTTGGGCTCCACCGAGGTGGATTTAAACCATCTTAAATCAGACCATTTATTATTCCAGCTGTTGGCTGGCTTCAGGTTAGAAAGGCCCGTCTCCACTGCAATGTTTTCTCAGCTGCTCGCTCCGCATTACACACGTCTCCCCAGGCAGTGGACAAGCAGGACCTACCCCCTCCCCGTGTCAGGATGAGCCCCCGGCTTCCACCCGCGGGAACAACCTGAATTCAGGCGGCTTATTAAGCTGCTTTAAAGGATGTTGTATTTTCCGTCTGAGGCTAAAATACTTCTGCACTCTCCGTACGAGTTTGCTAACCTCACTGCTGACACAATTTGTTGGGTAGAGTCACCCCTCCTCATGGGAGTTTGACCTTAACATAGCTTTTCTCCCCGCTTCTATCTTTCGGAGAACATGTATTCACGGGATTGTTCTTCAGAGAAGAGAGAACAAGGACATAGTTTTCATTTACTGTTGTTCTTCTATAGTCTTTAAGAGTATAGGTTAAAGAGTGTGGCAGTACCCACAGTGTGTTTCTTCATTTTTTTCCTGGTGACAGAATTTCATTTAGATTAGCTGTCCAATGGGAGAGATATTTTTTGTGTCCTTGCGTAAGGGAATATCATCCACGGCGTGGTAATATTCTGCATTCATAGTATCTTGAATTTTGCAGTCATTCAGCAGGTTTTCACAATTCACTTATCAGCTTTTAAAAATGGGAACAGGCTCTTATCACATGAAGACTATTTTGCCAGTGTAATTGGTTACAGCTTGAACAATTTTTGAAAGTAAAATTTGGAGCTCATTTTATGAGGGAGTAATTTACACCTTAAGGAAATACCCTCTTTCAAAATGATACTGTAATGCTTTCATCAATATTACACAGTTTTCATATTTGCAGAAGCCGACAGAAAAAGGCTCGGAAACAGAGCAGCGGATGCTCTCGACAGAAGGACACCTTGAAAATGGTTGTAATGACTCCAATAAGGCGAACAGACCCCGTCTGCAGACGTTTGTTAGAGAGTGAACATGGTAGTGTTTAACCAAGGTCAGCCATCAGTGTTGAGTTAAATAAATAAAAAGTCTTCATAAAATTTGTCTTTCAAATATAATATTCCCTCACACAGACATGTTGCATTATGTTAACACAAGAAAGGAAGCAGGGAAAACTGCTTTTAGGGAAATATGACCCCGCATCATCTATTTGATCACCTATCAGAAACAGCACATCTCAAAAACCTCAAATGCATTTAAAAATTTTGCAGCTCACTTTGACTTGACTTGATTGACTGATGCGAAAATGTTCCAGGGTTTTCCAGGAGGAAGAAGCTGTAAACTCAGAGTCAGGTTAGCGAAAGTCGTGCAGTGATTAACGATGCCTTTAAAAATGGTTGCACCCAAATGGCAGGAATTGTGACTTTCAAGGTCAAGCACAGGATTGGATAAAGAAATGCCCCCCCCCCCTTTGTGGCACACAATTTAAAACACTAAAACTAAATCTTGAGGGTGTATCAGCAACAAAATCCTGCAGCTGGTGGGTGGACCCTGTCAGCAGCGCCTCTTGATGTCTGTAAAACTGTAGATCAATATGTCAGATTTGACCAATTTCATCCAAGGTCCAAACACGTGTATTTTTATTTGCACACACTGCACCTGAGACAAATTGCATCATTTTAGATTCATAAAATTCTGCGTGACATGTGGGTGGGGGACCTTCTGAGCCTTTTAAAATTGAGATTTTCTGCTTTTAAATAATGGAACAGTGTCTCCTTTACACATACATACAACCACACACTCTTGTAAACTGGGTTATTAATGTTTGTGTCACAGCGGCTGTTGACACCTAAAGTCATAAGGCCCCTTTAACTGATTTCTCTGCCGACCCCTGTCATTCACTCAGCTAGACTTTTATGGTATTCCTTTTAATACAGGCAGCTCCATCTGGAGCAGGAAGACCGATTCAGACATTAATGTTCGGAGCTTGACATAAACCGTGAAAGAAAAGGCAGACTCGGCCACGGTAAATAACATGTTTCAAACATGCTGTTTGCAGTTTATATGTTCTGAGCTACCACGCTGATTTAGTTTGCACTAAAGTCCTGATTTGAGTTCATCTGTGCCCATCGTTACGAGCAGCTCGTCATAATGAGAGCAGAGGTCAAACACATTTAATTTTTTATTATAGCAGCAACCACAGAGGTACTGAAGAAGGGGATGTAATTTCAGTGCAGTTCAGAGAGCAGCCTAACCTCTGATCCACTGCTTAGGTTTATTACTATGGTGGTCACACGACCCAGTGCTATAAGAGATCATTATCCTGTGTTATTCTAGCAGTGGTGAAAGTGATTTTTGTTTTGTCACAGAAGCTTAATTCACTGAGTTGGGAGGTGCTTCATTATCTTATTATTCTGCCTTTGCATTCGTTTTTATACAGACGGCAAACAAAAGGTCCCGGTGGCTTTAGAGTAGCCCAGTGGACAGAGATCTGACTGGGAAAATGAATCTTTCATGAAGTAATTACTGCGTGTGCAGACTAATTTATTCTTCATATATTTCCAAAAGTCTGGCTGAATGCTGTTTGCCCCTGCCCGTTCTTATTCCAGTACCTGTAGCGACGAGTACAGTGGACGTAAGAGCAGCTGAGGGCAGTGGTCCTAATAAATGTCAGTTATGGCACTGGTAGTAATATTTTATACTTAATTAACTGAACCAAACAGAAAAGAACCTTGTTGTGACCGTTTCCCAGCATGAACAGCATAGCTTGGTATTCATTAGGTACAGCTATACTCGTGTCAGTAATCTCTACACACTGAGATACTTCATCCTCCTGTGGGAGTACACGGTTCACGTACACGTACTGTAGTACCAGCAGTGACGACTCCAGGTGTGATTGATCAGATGTGTGGACCCGTTGCTGGGACAGCCCGTGCAATAAGGTAGTGCACATGGAATGTCATGTAAGCTTCCAGTCATTATCTCCCAGCCAGTACAGAAGCACCTCACTGTAACCCAAGTGGCTCTTTTGACCTGAGGCACTCAGCCTGCCAGTGCCCGGCTCCCTCTTTGAAATTAGTCACTCTCTGACAGGTGGGGATGGATGCCTGTGATCCTGGCCAGATTCATATGCTTTTTCACCCCCATCTATCATCACCCACAGCTCCCTTTGTCTCAAACTCCCTTCTGCACCATTTTATTTCTGTTACAGGTTTTTTTTTTGTTTTTTTTCCCCTCCTCTCTGGGCACAATTTGATCATCACTGATTTTGACACATGAGGTCACAAAACATATAAATGTTTGGATCCATTGATATTTTCCATCTTTATCATTTGCTTTACATGCGTTCTGTTTGCTTATGTCACCTCAGTTCAGCCAGAACCACGTGTAACTCTTGCAGTAAGAGTTACAGCAGATCAAAGTAAACTTTGCAGTCCCCCACGGTGGAATAACACCACAGCTGTATTTCACCCAGCACCTTCACCAATTTCAAACTGTGTGGGAGACAGATTGTCTGTCTGAGTGAGCCGCCACAGTATATAAGCCAAGTATGTTCTGAACTTCCTACTATGATGCACGCTGTCTGTTTTGTGGTCCACAGTATCAGCACATTTAGTGTGTTTCTGTGTGTGTGTGTGTGTGTGTGTGTGTGTTTGCACTTGGGCGCAGAATACGAGTAGGTCTAAAATAAATCAAAAGCAATCCGAGTAATCAGCCACTCTTTACTTTTATTAATGAGATGTGTTTTTAAGTAGCTGAGATGGATCTGCAATTTTTTGGCTCGGCACTCAGCACAGTGTTCAGGGTGCATTTTCTCTCCCACCTATGGCAATATTGCTCTTTTGAGGATCGCAGTGTGTGGGCTGATTGTAAAGAATTGAGTGTTTCACACCCTCTGCAAGGAGTGTTTTTCCTCTTAAAATATTTGTAATTAATCATGTCCCACAATAATAAGAAAACAACTAACAAATAAGACAACAGCTCCTGCAATGTCAACATATTTACACTTTATTCACAAGTGCATCACTATATAAAATCCTCCCATTTTCTGCAGTTCACTTTTGATGATTATGATTAAGCAGCATCACAGCGGTCAGCTGGATTTGACAGCAGTTACAGTGGGTTTCACCTGACTTCTGTTTCTTCATGGGAGCAGTATGTTTAACCCTCATGATTTCATCTCAGGTCCTTCCCTCAGGTCTTAGCTTGAACACGGGGAAGGATGCACGTGTTGCTTGGTGCATGGTCACTGGACAGCTGCTCAGCTGGTGAGCGCTTCATTCTCAGTGGATACATTTTGGGTAGCACTTTAAGGCATGAGGCACAAATATGAAACATATGAGGCACTGAAGCCACGCTTTGGGATACGACTGCAAAACGTCAGCTCAAAATTACATGCTAATGAAGTGTGCCACCATTAAACCGAGCAGATTGCTTCCTCTTTCACCAAAGGGCATGAAGAAAAGGCACTTTATGTTTAATTCACTTGCAGAAAAAAAAGAAATGTCTGAAAATGTTGCTTCACAGCACAAAGAAATCCACCGGAGCCGCCCTGTTTTTAATCACCTGGTCTAATAAGGCAGACGTGGTAAAAAGAGAGTGGAGTAAACCAACTCTTTGACTTCAGGAAGCTACAGATTTGAGATCTTCCTCTCTCTTCTGTCCTTTTCAGTGCTGGGTTCCCTGTATCTTTGACCAATATTAACTTGATCAAAAGGCAGTGGCTGGCCTCAGAGCAAACTAATACGCTCATTAACATTGGCAGGGGTGCCTGGAAGCAGTTCATGTGCATTAATGAAGTAAAGAACTGAGCCAAACAATCGTACCCAGCTAGCTTTGGAATGCGCAGCCAGCCACACGCGGGGCTCCCTAATGACCCGAGGATCTGAACTTGGGCAGAATTCAATAGGCTGTTGTAAAATGGCTTTGTTCAACAGCTCTGTACTGTTATCATGTATAGCTTATGGTGCTTTTGTAAATCCTGTGAATAATGTTCAGCTGCCCCGAGTCGGGTTTTATTTTTAAATGCAAACAAATGAAAATAGAGCAGTCTCCCCTAACTACATGCTGTTCCACTCGCATTGCTAGAAAACACTGAAAGAAAAAGAAAAAGAAAACAATTTTCTCTGCATATTTAGATATGCTACCCCAGGGATATGTTTAATTTCCATGGATGAATTGCCCCTCACAATTTTACTTCCTAAAACTGACTCGCTGAAGCAAATGAGTTTTCACTCTTTTTCTTGGGGACAGGAGGTCATTTCATTACATTTTCTATCAACACCAAGGATACGCTGTGTTTTATATTCCATAGCCAAGATTATTTGAATTGATTGACCACTGACATTTTGCTGTTGTTCTGTGTGATGCAAATTTTAACGGCAGGAGTTGGCAAAGGGCATTCGTTTCAAAGTATTCACATCTGCCTCCTCCAGTCAGGGGTGCAGACTGGCTACAGGGCCATAGCTTGCCACATGACAATTTCAAAGATGACATTTTATCGAGACCATCTTCAGTTGTGAGTATGGGTGAGCGCAGACAGCATTCAGGTCAATTGTTTCCTGTGTCCATACTGGCTGCGAGGTGTCCACGCTGACATGCAATTGCAGCCTTCCTCTCCTTTTACTAACCCGGGTCTCTCATGCGTGCATATAATCACAAACACACACAAAAGCATGCACAGAGAGAAAAATACACAAGACGTATGTGCAGGTACCCCTCATAGGAAAGGTTTACAGGACATAACATGAATTTATCCATTTAATTGCAGAAGAATCTTATTCTTTACTCTTAAAAATGACCTGTTCTCTGCCGGAGACCTACTTTTTCTTTACAGCTTAGAAGCTTTTAAAAACTGAAGGCAGCCCTACAAAACGCTCGACACTCCGGTATGAAGGAGATGAAACTCGATGGGTGAATTAAAACGAAGAAGAAATATACATCAAATAACAAAAATACACAATTGCACTGCATGCTTCTGACATCTATTGCTGCTAACCAGTCTGCAGGGCCTTGTTAGTCAGTAGCTTCACCTAAGTGCAAGCAGGATGTAAACCAATTTGGCAGACACAGTGCACTAAATTAGATGCCTTCCTTTTTAAACCAATGTTGCTTCAACCAACAAGTTGCATTTGAACTGTCTAATCTGAACCAAAGGACGAGTTTGGTTCCAGCAGGCTGACCTTTTGGAAAAGGTTTGACACGTATTTGAAAAAGGCGGTGTTGGTCCAAAATGAAAATGAGAAAGCAGAACGGCGCTTCCCTAAGCATCGTGACCTTTGGTAGCCACTCCATCAGCTGCTCGTCACCTCAGACTCATCCATCAGGCGCAGCGCTCTCTCAGAAAACTCACAGGTGCTGCCCTGGATGGGGGGGTCACACGACATGTCGGGTCATCTCACATAATCTTGGCTGCAGGCAATGAGCAACTGGGCAGAAACACAGCCCTCGCCGGTCAATGCTAAATAGAAGAGCTCTTATAGCAGTGCTAATTTGGCACCGAGGCGAAATCATGATCCCAGCTGCTCTGTAAAGGAAAATGGAACTTTCTGTCAATCTAGTTTTCACAGGAATATTTCAGCCATTCAAGGATTTGACCTTCGTGCAGCAAATCTGAAGGAAAACATCAGTGCTTATATATAACTTCAAGTACACGTTAGGACACATTTTCTTTTTGCAGCGCACCCTGCTTTGGCACTTAAATATAAAAGATAAAACTAAACCACAGAAGAGCGCAATCTAATGTCGCTATAGATTTTCTTGTGCACCCTGCGGGCTATAATGGTTGTCACAGAAAGGATTTTGTATTAATTTGCATGGGATCTAATATTAAAATAATCTGCTTAGCACAATATAAAATAACTCTATTTGAAGCTTAATGATAGAACACTTATCTGATTCCTTAATGTATGCCACTGAATTGCAGAACGCATTATGGTGGATTGCAGCGGTGGCAGCGGCTGAGCGTTCACCCTCTAATATCAACCAGGAAACACAACCGTCCCTGGATAATTAAAGAATAAACTATTTATGGGGATTTCTGGCAAAGGTTTATTATGCATTCTTGTCATGTTGTAAAGGTAATATTTACAGGTTAGTATCATTACTTTGTGAAAAGCAGTAATGAATCTCAATAATGAATAC
Organism: Pterophyllum scalare; assembly: GCA_024447675.2. Lineage (NCBI taxonomy): Eukaryota > Metazoa > Chordata > Actinopteri > Cichliformes > Cichlidae > Pterophyllum > Pterophyllum scalare. Next base: position 307,342 of record JAMQGT020013586.1, read on the forward strand.
AATATCATAATTTTTAATTCCAGTCAAACAGTTTTGTTTTATAATGCTGCATTTAAATGGCTCAAAATGTAATTAGTCAGTATAAAGCTTTAGTCATTTTGTCACATTGTTAATATTTTTGTTTAAATAGTTGCATGCCCAGTTTTACCGCGCATGTCTAAATGATGATGTGATATTCAGAGTTAAACTTCTGAAAAATGTTTCAAGCCTCTTTATTGTATTATCTTAAAGTAACACATCAATTGAATTCTTAGAAGTCTTACACAATCTGCTAACATGAAACTCTTTGTTAAACTCAGATAATAATGAGCCACTCAAAAGAGGACAGAGGTTCTTAATGGGTATGTTTGGTTGTAATTTAAGAATTTTCTGACACTTGTGACAATTAGCGGTGACCCCTCACAGTGTGAAAGCAGAAAGATGTAAAAGGGAGAAGAGGGCTGCAGTGAGAGAATGAAATCAGTTACACACTCTCACAGATGCCAGCTTGTGTGGTTCAGGTTTTTTGGGGGTGACACTGCATATTTAGAGGATCTCACACACACGAAAAGCCACCGAGAGACACTTTGCATTGAGAGCAGTTCGAAGAACCATTAGCAAAACAGCCTAATTAGCAAATGCAAAAACAGTGAATGTAATATTTAACAAAAAAACCTCAAATATAGCTCAAATCTCCCTCGTACTACTCAATCCTGTGATATCAGTGACATTTAAATCCTTGTTAGCAAAAACTGAATATCACAAAATTTGCAAAAAGGCATTTCAGTGGAAATACAGTAAACATATGGAGGCTCATATGATTTTCATGGGATATTTTCTAGCTGAATGCTTTATGAGAATAACTGAGGCTGCCAGATATAGACTGGCTCTCAAAAGCTATGTTCAGGCTGTTCCAGTCAAGAACAAAATGTAAACGTATCCGTGTGTGGGAAGCTCACGCACAAAAACAGCATGCTAAAAACGCTAACAACAAAAGGAAGAAGAGAAACAATGTAACCAGTGAAAAGCTCGGCTGAATAAATGTTTAAATGAAATAAATGGAAACCAATTAATTATAAAATGCTCTCATAAAAGGAGGGTTAAACACAGTAAAATAAAATGAAATAAAAACAACACAAGTTCATTAAAAAAAAGAAAAAGAAAACAGTAAACAAGTTTTTCATCCCAGAGTTTGTGGAGGGAGATGGCAGAGGGGACAGCGCAGTGTTTGAAACTATTGATTCCAGCTAGTGGAAGTCAGAGGAGAATATTGAGTGGCAGAAACTGAAACTTTTGATGCAAAAGATGGAGATAATCAGACCGGATGGGTCTGGCTTTGTTATATAAGTCTTTGTGGTAAGTTGTCACATGTCGAGTTCTGCCTTAGAACTCAAAATTGGAATTGATCAAAAGGTTTTCTTTTTTCATCCAGAAGAAAGTTGGAGTTACAGCTGTAAACTGGGGGGGGGGGATTATCCCTTAAGTGCAAACTTGGTTTGTTGACGTGTGTTATGTGAGGTTCACTGATGCGGTGTGAAATAAGCTGCGGTTATTGAAAGCTGCTTTTGGATTTGGAAGCAAAACGCGGTCAGTGAAATCAGCCGCAGTGTAATGTTTGAAGCATGTGGTGCACGGTTTGGTTATACTGGCATAGGAGTTTTTCCGAGCGTTTGGCTCACCAACCTGGAATTTGTAGCCGATCTGTGGCCTGGTTGGATGAAATGTTAGCGCAGTGGATCAGCTGTAAACAGAAGCATGTATTTTTATCATGACTGCTGAATATTTCTGTCAAAATAAAGCATTAAAAGCAGAATATTGGGGTGGGAAATGTGCAGATTTGATTCTGTCGGCATCATTTTGCCACCATAAAACATACATTCAACTTCAAGCCTGAGCAAAGAATCATGCAGTAAATAGCGGCATTGACATAATCAGTAGCAGTATTTATTTGTGTAGCACATCTCATGCGAAGATCAGATCACAGTGCTTCCATGGAAATGTGTTCCAGTGAACTGCATCACAGAAATATGAACACAAGAACAAATTATCATTGTTGGGTGATCAAAATGAAAATAACATAATTTTATTATGGGCACTGAAAACATTAATGATGATTAATATTATCAGTGAATGAAACTGTTGCCATTCAAGCATGTACCCGTGTCTTGAGTCAGGACTGTATTTTTAGACATCTGTTCTTATAATGCATACTGTGTCGACTGTCTGAGGCATCATAACCCATATGTCGGGCTGTGACTCGAATCAACCCCTGTAAAAGTAATGATGGGCTGTTCGTGACACGCATGAACACTCTGTTTTTTGCACCACACTCATTTACAAGTGAGCAGCGCCGCTCCCCTCTACGCCAGTTATAACTCAGCCATTTTGTGAGGGACAGTGCGGTGGATGAGGTCAGACCGCTGCTCGCTGCCTGATAATAGCTGACAGCTTTGAGTGGACTCCAGAGTGGGATCCACACAAAACATGCTGATTACAATTGTATTCAGACCATACACTGTGATCTGATCGAGAGCCTTTTCTCTGCATCTGAAAGAAGCAGCACTCTGCTCGGAGATTGTCTCCTTCAATTGTTTTGATCAATTGCAGATGGCTCAACAAGGCTCCAGTTTTCTTCAGCAATTGAAGGAAATTGGATAACCCAAAAAAATTATTGTTCCGCTACTTACAGTTTAGGATGACGCACGTCCGTCCCCCCGTGTATGAGATGTGTGCAATATATTGCAAAGTAAGCCTACTTTATAATTCATCAGCTGTGCAGCGTCCATCATATTTGCATGCATTAGGGCATCAGCTGCAGCACCTTTCAAATCACTTGTTTCTGAAGGTGTCTCTGGTGACATGTTGCAGCTATTTTATGCTTAGGGTCACAGATTAATAATTGTCAGTAGAGGTGAGCTAGCTTAGGCAATGACTTAATGCACTGCTGAATTGGTAAATTGACCCTATACCCTGACACCACACTTCAGCTCATACTGAGACAGCACGGTCAGGGCGCCGAGCTGCAGCTTGATTCCGACAGACGTGCAGTCGTTATCGCTGTCGGTCACCAACCAATCGTATGCCTCCGTGAAATAGTGGGTCAGGACACAGGGACGACACAACTTCAAGGGTAAAACGTGCCCTTCTTGCATTTCATCAAACATGCTGTGATCACAGAGACATAAAGTGAAATATTCCGCAGCTTTGAAAGTAAATAAATGGATTAAAAGTGCTTCAGTCAAAACAGTGTGTCCAACAGCGATGACTCCGTGACACTTCAGGGTGCTCAGGCTGTGTCACAGCCCACATAACCGCATGATGCAGCTGAGAACTTCCTACTCTGGAAAAAGTAACAATTTACCACCTCACATCATTCAGCTCCTAATTTTTTTAAAAAATTTGGTATTACTTGTAATTAAAGAGCTCCGTCACATTCAACTTGACGTGGACACCCTGTGGGCGAAAATAACTGGCAGCTGACAAAATGTAGCAAAGTTCATTCCTGTAACACTTTAAGTGGACACATCTTAAATATATTTGTTATCAGGAGTCCTAACAGGACAGACAACAACTCATGAGGCGCACGTATACTGACTAATGCAAATCACGACTAAATATATTTATGAAGGGCAGAGCTAAGGGGCACAGACTGGAGCTCCAAGAAGGAAAAGTTGATAATCGGGTTTGTGTAAGGACATTTGTCTTCAATCAAAAAGCTGTCAAATGTTTCCTAAGTGTGAAATAATCAATAACAGCTCAAATCAGCACTGTTGTCTTGTAAATTTGTAACCGTTTGAAAGCTTGAGTTTTCCTTTCTTTCCGTTAGTCATCTTTCTGACATTCCTAATTTTCCCTTCACCTCCACGACATCACGGACACTAGACCTTCCCAGGAAAGACAACGGTGCGATTTAAAATGATTGCCTGCTTATCCCTGTTTCCATGTCCTCGAGACTTTTTCCACAACCATTTCACATTATTGGCATTCACTGCAGTGATCTTCTCATCTGCATGGTGGCAGCCCCACTGCCGGCACAAGGACAAGAAATTGGACCTCAGTAGGGAGCTAAATGTGCCTTCAATCTCAACAATCCTTTTAATCTTTCATCAATCATGTGGAAGCAGTTCAGAGCCCTGATCCTATTACAGTTTGAGGGAGATAGCTTCGAACTGACAAGCATGAGAACCGCAGTGAAAGTTTGCCGCGCAAGAAAGTTGTGATTGAAGCAGGGTTTGGCTCGGTAATTTGACGAGAAAATCCTCAAACTGGGTTGCTAAAATTGAAAGCAAACAAACTGGGAGTAGTAATTCACTTGCTGTCAACACAACGATCGTCAGAGACCATCAAAAAGGGGAGAAGGTTCTAAAAATTGTTTTCCTCAGTAGCTCTGAAAGTGGCAATCACGAGGCAATAAGGACAATTGAAATTCAAACCCAAAACAGGGTTTGAATTTAGAAAGTCTGCAGGCCGCATCGCTCTTAAGTGGCCAATTTAGGAATAAAACTAAAGAATAACGGCAGGTTCATCACAATTTAAAGTTGCTCCGATGGTAATTTAGCAAACATTTTAGGCCCAAATGTGCACCCAAATCAAGACCAATGAGCTGGAAAGGTGATTTAGAATAAATAAGGCTGTTCACACAGAGACGGGGCTGCTGTATTGCAGTCGATGCCTCGTCACACATTTGTTGCCTCAAGTTTGTGTAGTAGAATGAAACTGAGGGGAAAAAATGCAACTCAAATGAAACAATCAATAACATAGCAACTGTAATCCTGGCCGACACTGATGAGTGTAGTAGAGACACATTTGCAGGTAATTTGGGCTTTAAAGTCATCAAGCTTAAGATGCCAGAAGTCCTTTAACGGCTAACCTTTTCCAGCCGTAGCACGAAAGCTTCTGAATGTTAAAATTAGAACTAATTTACACCTGGTGGTCGACTCCGAGGACTGAGACAGATGACCAGAGCGTTAAAGTTCATTGAAGTTTATGTTCCGCTTAAAAGAGAGAAGACCTAAACGAACTCGCCACAGGGCTACCGTTTTAGTGTAAAGTATTTCCTCATTAGTCGCTTGCTGTGAGTGTAAATAAAAGGAAACAGTTGAATCTAAATAGAACTCCATCACATTCACTGTGATGAAGACTTTTCTTTATACGCCACCGTTTTCAAAAGCAAAAAGCTTTTTGATCCAATTAAAACTATTTTTGAATATTTTGTGATTTATGTGTTCTGCTGTGACTGATAAGATGCTTTACAACAAAATACCCCCCCCGCCCCGCCCCACTTCCATTTTATGGTATTACAGCCATCAAGAATGGAAAACAATGTGGCCATGTTTCCTAATGATTTCCTTTTGTTCATTAGAAGAGAAACAGGAAAGTAAGAGGACAGCATAGCTGAACATTCCCTAATTAGGAGTTTTATGGGGCATATAATTTGAGTCACAGCATTGAGCCTTAATTCAAAAGCTAACATATTTTTCTCTTTGATATTACAAGAATGCACTGCTGCAGTCTGAAATCTCACAAGGTTATATCACAACTGAAAGAGACTGAAATCAATTGTCGCATTTACGATACGCGAGTGATTAACAACGGTGCTCAGTGCCATGTGACTTTGAACAGTTCAGAATTTCTATTGTTGACACCGATCAGCTGATTGAGTCATTGATCTGATGTTTCACAAATCCGCTGTCTAATGTCAGCAACGAGACATGCATTTCCTGTAAGACAGTCAAACGATTGTTTCTTACTGTCTCCAATCATACGCATAGCATGTTCTAATTATAACACTGATTATGACAGTAGACAACCATTAACATTCACATTACTGACTGTCACTCAGAACAGGTACTGCTGTCTCCATCTGGAGTTACGAGAAAGATAAAGCTGCATAGCTGCGATAAGAAATTCTGCGTTGCATAACAACATATTCTGTTACGTATTAGGCTTGTATATTTCATTTATCTTAGTCCTGAGCAAATTGTATGTTCACATAATCAGTTGTATTCTGTATGCTGCATTTTTTTATTTGCATTATTTTCATTTATGCATGTATTAATTTGTTTATTTGCTGCTGCTGTAGCCCAGTTTTAGATGATTAGTCATATATTTGGTGCACGTATCAGTAAAATCACAGTCAATGTTCACATCAAACATGCGAGTTTCAAGTACTTCAGTCGCTGAACCTTCATACCGCTCCAAAAATGCCTCAGACTGCTTTTCATACACTTAGATAAGCGTCAATATCAGATCGGTGAGAGAGGACAGCGCTATTAAGGAAGTCTCACACAATCCCTCCCACCTCCTATCTAAACCTTGTGGTTTCCAAGAACAGCCAATCAAAAGAAAGTGTGCTTTAAGGGGGTGGGGCTTAAACAGCTCGTTTCAGACACCCTTTAAATTGATATGGCAAAGTTGTTAACAAACAGTTGTTTACAAATTGAGCCATTAAAAGCAGTGTAGTCATGTGTCTGGCAACCTGTCACATGTAAGTGTAGTGCTGGCTATCTTTTAGCTCAGATTTTGGCCTCTACCTCTTGATTTCCTAAAATCTCCTCCAAGTACACCACTTCACTGGATCCGCCTGTCTATTGGTATTAGCAAGTATGTTTTAAGAGCGGTGAGCATGAACCAAACCACACCGACACGTGTACGTCATGAAGGTCACACCATGGAGCTCCAACAACGTGGATTCGGTGATGTATACAGCACGCCATCTATTCTGTGTGATGGTCGAGTAAAGACTACCACTGTGAACCATCGGTTTCGTTTTTTTTTTAACACATGGAGCAGCATGAAAGTCAAAGTATTGCTATTGAATTACAGCCTACCGCATGCAAACACAAACACACCGTGTGCAGCGTCTCCGACTGAAACTGGCCTCTTTCCTCCCGTTGCCTGGGTCAACGGCAAATCTCACATTCCCACAATGACACAAACCACAACGCCGGGCCGGTCTTCAGTTTTACATTTGAAAGCATATTTAACTTTTCACTCATCCATTCACAGCCCGCGAGCAGTAAGACTCTGAGCCTGGCCAAGATTAGCTTTTGGCAGACAATGCAGTGAATTAAAGGCCACACATGGCCTCTCTCTTGTTCTCTGGGTGACCAAACACACTTCCAGGGCCAGGAACTCTTGACCAGTCTTTTTAACCAAGGAGGAGAAACTAGGAATTTGAGATAAACACAGGGCAGCGGATTCAGGATCAGAACCCGGCCAGACAAAAGTCTCGTCAGACGAAAAAAGACAGATGGTCTCCTCGTTAACCTCCCGAACCCGAGTGTCAGTGGTTTCAGCACAGGTTGAGGAAAACACGTGAACTTCACTGTCAAATGTTGCAAACTGAGTTGTACAACTATACAAGCACACTTTAGGTCGTTTTTTTTTTTTTAAAGAACAGAACTCGTTAGTATTTGTTCCATTTGACTGAATGCCAAACATGACAGTTCACACGTTGCTGTTCCTTCTTAAAAAATCATCAACAATTCACAAACTGGTCAAACAGCAGTTATCCATTTGTCGCTGCCAGTGATTTGAAAATCCATTTTAAACAGCTGGAATGGCTGCCAACGCGCAGTTTCTTCATAGCAGCAGTTGTTGTGACAAAAACACCCTGCTTTTCCCCCTTTTAATCACAACTTAATGTTTCTTAATTGTCGTCCCATTGATTCGATGAGTCGTAAGTACGTTTATCTAACGTCTCCTTATAGACTAAGAACAAAGAAAAACAGCACACTATCACACATGAGCATTTTCAGTAACACCCATATGTGGCACCTGTACAGTGTGCAACACTGACTTCTCATACTAAGTGATTATGACCTTTGTAATTGATAAAAATGATGCTACAAGCCACAGTTTTGACTGAATGTCTTCATAGGAGGACATCAGTCATACTTATTAAGTCATAATTACGTTTTGGAAGTCTCTGCTCCTTAAATATTTTTTTTTTTTGTCCCTTTAATTTGTTTCTTAGGTGGAAAGGTGTTTCATAGAGGGTGGAAAATAATGGCTTGAAGGTAAATAACATAAGGACACTTTGGACACTGGAATTCCGTGAGGGTTTTTTCCTGCAGCTATTTTCCGAGGAGAGAAACGGGCAGATATACCGGCTGTAGCCCGTACCGAAGGGGGCGACCACGCACAGTCGCTCACTCCTCTATTCTCCAAACTCGTAATTGTAAATCGTGAGGGACCGCGCAGCCTGCCATTCCCCAGCACATCGGCTGGCGTGTCAGCCTTATCTCCCACTCTGTGTTCGGGGACTGTTTAACATATTTCTCCCTACGGATTTGCAAGGCGTTCAATTAGGGCTGTGCATGTAAATGGGCATCTTGGACGGCTGCCTTTCTCATCCATGCGTGCCTCTCTGAGAGCACTGTAAGCAGCTGCAGCAACAGCAGCGGCACCTTGGAAGAGCAGGAGGAGGAGGAGGAGGATTGCTTTCAGCCGTACCGTGTCGTGCACAGTGGAAATACTCCGGTTACTATCAAAACGAAAGGGAGGGAAGAAGAAGAAGACGGCGGCGAAGTAGCAGCATAAGGGCTTTTGGGGGAGCATTCCAGACTAAAAATAGTGAATAGTCAACGGGACAGGCCTGCTACGTTGGATGTGTCTTCAGAATGGTAAGGTTAATTTTACAGATATATATTTTTTTTGCGAGTGTTGCAGAAAACAGGGTCAGCAGCACACAAACATCATGCAGCAGCCGCGGAGCAGGAACGGAGAACTGAGGCACGGAGCCGCGATCAGTTTCACTACAGCCGTGTGTTGTTTTGAACATAGCGTTTGATTGTGCTGGCTCTGTGCAAATCTGCCTCTTTTGCTTGCACGTTATTGCTCGGACAGAGGGGGATTAGGGGGGGGGGGTCGTGAGCGGTGCGGCACGGTAGGTTTACCTGCTCCTCGGCTTTTAGCAGCCCAGGGGGTTTGCAGAACCGCCTTACCATCGCACTGGGTAGATTTGACATCGAGCAAAGGCTCAAAAAGTCCACACTTGCCTTTCCTAGCAGGCTGAGGATTAAGAAGGGCTGCAGCGTGTCCTAAATGATGTGAGGTAGGCACATAAATAAGGATGTGGACGGATAAGGGCTGAATTTAGGTAGATTAATATACTCTGCTGCATGACTGTAAGCCTAACCTTGTGCTGTACAGTGACTGCCTCTGAGAGTAGGCTGCGACATTACATTACATTTCATTTATTTATTTATTTGTCTTGAAAGCTATCGGAGAAAATGAATGGATTTGAAGTGGCTGGGATTTGGACGCCCCCCCTTTTTACAGGTGGGTCCATATTTCAACTTTGTAGGAGCCTTTTAGTGTGATGGCAGCACCAGCCCAGTGAATTGTGTCGGCAGCTTTTAAATGAAGCACGGAGCAAGGCCTAGGGAATACTGCATAGCTGATTTGCTGCAGCATAATAATAGTAATAATATTAATAACTAATAATACTAGCCGGGGTTTCTTACAGGGAGTGCCCCTTAGTCTTTATCACCATTATATCTATTTTTTTTAAAAAACAAGTCACAATGTAACTGTAACATAACAAAATTTTATACGATTTCACTCTTGAGTTTTTATTAATTTACTAAGTTTAGAGGGGCGAGCCCTCAAAGCTGGGTTATCACACAGGGTCACAACCGACCCAATTGAATTAACTAAGGTGAACAAAGAGCCCCCTCATTTGAATGTAACACAGCATACAAACATTTGCAAGCGAAGGACACTCAGACTCGGCAAGTTGTAAGATTAACACACACACACACACACACACACACACACAGACACACACACCTCTGAGAATAGTATGCTGATAGTAGATTTTTAGCCTCGTGCTGCATTACAGATTTCCTTGGCCTTATAATGATGTTTAATTTTAAACAAAATCATACCAAAGAACTGTGTAACATTTCTTAACACTAAACCAGCATGAGCTGATGTCTGACAGAGGAGAATGTAACAGTCACATTTTCTGATAAGTAAGTAGTTGGTGTTAAAAGGTGCAGCTGGCCTATCAGAGAGGTTATAAACCGAGAGGGTACCGCAGTGCTTCTCGCCTCTGTTGGTCGTACGGCTTTTCTCAAGGCATGCTTTAGTCAACCAGAACATTAAGAAACGAGTCTGTGTATGTGGGGGGGATTACACAGCACAGAATTCACAAGTGCCTCCATTGGTAGTAGCGGGATGAGTGACCTCTGATATGAGAGGTTAAAGCCAGGGGAATCCGGGGGCCCTCTGTCCTCTGTGGCAAGTGCTTGGAGTGAACATCAAATGAGAAGTCTGAAGTTGTTAGGTCCCGTCGAGGTTAACCTTTGTAGAACAGGGCTGCATTCTCTCAGTTGTCTTTGTCGTGCTGATGAGCTCTGAGAAGCAGTCTCAGCACTAGTTCTCTGCATGATAAGAGGGGGAACAGCCCTCCCTTTGTGGTCACAAATGAAAAATCTGTTGCTTGTCTTTTCGCCTTAGTTGTCATTTCATTGTGAACCGAACGCGCAGCTATTCTCCAAGGGACAGATGGCTGAAAGAAAGATGACATCAAAGTTGTGGTTGGACCTTGTTATATTCTATAACCGATTGTTGTGTTTGAACTAATGTTGGCAGTGTTCAGGGGCAGAAGGATGACAGAGAGGAAACAATGAAATGCTTCATTCCCCTCGGAGTTTTCCAGGGGGGATATTGTGTATTTCAAGTAATAATTGTTGTAGGAACTGTACTGTCATCTAGGGAGGGGAAATTATAGCATGTATGGGTGAAGGATACATCCTCTTTGATCAGTGGGAAGAGCACGACGATAGAGAGGATGTCACATCCATTTAAATGATGGAGCCATTATTTAAATGGACGGGAGTACAGCATTTACCTGTTTTGCACAACTAAATACATCAAACCGATCAATGCGTCAATAAAGTAAAAACTACCATCTGTGATATTTGGCTGTTTATCGTCTCTTTGTTTTTCCTGCTAATTCGTACAGTGTGAGCTTTTTCATCTTAGAAGCTGTGAGAGCAACAAAAGCAGAGGTGAATTATCCAGTCTGGAGCATTATGTTTAGTTGAAGCTGCAGTCTGTCATCCTGTGATTTATCACATGTAGAGCTAATGGCTAGCTGTCACGATTACACCGTTGGACATGAAAGCCAAGCAGTACACGCACACTTTGTTTTTCCTTCTCTCTCTCGCTCAGACACGCACACACGCTCGCGCACACCCTCGTTCTTCCTAATGTTGACGCACCAGCTCCAGACTCTGTGTGACAAGTCGAGGACACTGTAAAAATCAAAAGCATGTGGTGTTACCAAATGACCAGCTGATCAAGCGTGGCAGCTCTTTTTCGGAAGATCAGGCTTCTTCCTCAGGACCACGAATATGTAAATCTACACTGGCAACACTGTATCAGTACATTTTGCGCCGAGTGATTCTAATTGGACCTTCACAAAACTGAAGTAAAAAAAAAAGAACTACGGCCTTGTCAGCCTAACCTGACTTTAAAAATAGAACTCTTTCTCTAAGCCAGTCTGTTTTAGTGCTCTCAGAAAGCTTCACGGGGCTCGTTGTGAGTCGGTAAATCAACAAAAATGCGAAGTGACAAGTGCCCAAAAAACACTGAAGAAGCTGAGGACTTTTTAAACAACTAAAGAGCCTGAAAATTGCAATGCAGAGCAGCTCCCAGCTGAATTCACCTCTGTGGTTTCAGTTCCTTCAAAAAAGAGCACACCTCAAGAATTCAGCTTTGATGCTGAATCACCGCTGGGCCCACGTCAGCGGGTAAACACAGAGAAATCCAGAAGGGGGAAAAAAAAAGAGGTTCATTTTGAAAATTTAATATTAGTCTCTGTGGATTTCGTAATGAAGAGAAATGTGAACAAACAAACATTTGATCTCACATCAGGTGGACGGGAACTGTTTGTCTGTTTTAATGTCCCGGCTGTTTGACTGCATGTTGCAGGGTTTTTTTTTTGGCTCTTTTCTCTAAAAAGTTTGGTTTGTTTATTTTTTTAAGAGTGTGGAATCTTACACCTGTGTGGAGCTTTGGAAGTCAGACTCACTCAAAAGTATTCGAGGAGTGAGATTGAGGGTGAAATTATGCACTTGAGCCCCCGGACACAGGATAGTATTTCCCCTCTCGGGGGCACAGCAACAGGCTCCCCTTTGTGTCCGACATTTCATAGCATGCGTGTAGCAATTTTTTAAGGTGACTCACGTTGCTGCAGACGCTAATGACAGTTTGCAGGTGCTGTACTGATTATCCTTACAAATTCTACTTTGATATATGCGTGTCTGCTCAGTGCCACAACAGAGCACGAGCCTGTTTTTCTTACGTCGTTCTGCCTTATCCTCCCATATCTGATTTCCTTTTAGATAGCAAAGAAGAAAAAAATCCAAGTAAAGTGGTTAGTTTGAAGTAAGGGTGCATTTATTGTGATGGCTATAGTTGATGCATTGATCCTGCATCTCTAATGGCATAAACCCAGGAGCACAGACTATTTTGTAGACTTTTTACAGTTACATTTCTTACCAGTTACTCTTATATGTATTTTTGGATTTAAAGAAATGTAACATCACTGACTGCAGTGGTTGCTTTCTTGCCACTGGCTACTTACTGGTCTGTTTCCCGTTTCCTGCTTCTGTAAATTATATGTTCGGATCACCAGTTCATGGTACAGCGAACATAAACACGACTACAGGGTGTCTAAAAGTAATGGCTAAAGTCGTTCCCTTCATACTGGAGTGCATCTTTTTTATTTTAATTAGGGACAAGTCAAAGCAGGGAGGTTGAAGGAAATCTCTCCTTCAACTTTAAACTATCCTGAATAAATAATAGTTGCAAAAATCAACAATATAAATATTTTCGTTGTATTAGGTTGTTATATAAGATGTCAGAATTCTCACGGGAAACACCAATTAAACTACTTTAGACCTGGATTTCAGATTTAGCTGGTAAAAGAGCCAGAGCTAACAAACAACAACAAAATAAGAAAAGCTACTTTTGTGTTCTAAAAAGTAAAAATTGTTCGTTTCGTATCGATCGAGAATGTTTGAATCCATTTCAGTGCTCGTTTTCTGCCTTATCAATTCACTGATATCGGCTGGATTTTCCTGCTCTCTCGCATCAAAGATAACTCCTGTCTCCTGAGCTTTGTGAACACTAGGATGAAGTCGGGGGTTTTCATGGTAATTCCTCACTTGTCCTCATAATTTCATCTGCAGCTTTAGGTTATAGTTCCGGGTCTCTTTGGAGCATGTCTGCATACAACCTGTCTGGTTTTCTTCTATTCATGTGTAACTTGAAAATGCACAAGATTGCAGTACCTTTCTTTTTATTTATATTTTAGTGCCTTTGGGGCTGTTGACATTGACATTGACATCCCGTTTCCTTTTCACTGTTTTATTGCCGTTTTTAACACGTGTCTGTCCCTGAAGCTTTTGAATAGGTACACTACCTCAAGAAGTTGTGTTGTCATTTTGTGACCTTGTTATATTTATCTAAAAACAGAGGCCCTTGATGCTGTAAAAAAATATATGTAGATGCTATTAGAAAGGTAGTTCTGGAGTATTAGTGTTACCCAGGATTTCCCAAGTCCCCTCACTATGGCCTTGAAAAGTTGAACTTTGAAATTCCTAATAATTCTTCTTCTTCTTCTTTGTTATCTTATTTTCATAAATTGGAGTAAAGATTGCGTGCAAGTGTAAGGATGGCTTGAACTGACAGGATCTCATTCCCACTTTTAAATATGGATCTGGACAAGTAATGGGACGAACAACCATCTCAGTAGGATCATTAGATCTAATGGTTGCCTTGCACGGCTGTTAACAGCCAAATAATATGAGGCCATTTCAGAGGACCAGGTGCACTTAGTACAAACACTGTCCTCTGAGTTTATCTCCATGTTCCCAGATGATGATGCGCCCAGCGCGCTCAGCAGAGGTTCGTGAACTCTAGGACGTAGTCGGGTAGTTTTCGTGATAATTCCTTTTTCAAGAATGTCACACTGAACAGTTAAAGAAAAGGGGTCTCAGCATGTTTGCTAGTTAACAGCTACAAAAATATGTTGTCAGTGTAAACTCAATTTTAATTCAGTTTTATTTAAATAGTCACCTCAAGCCACTTAATGCTACAAGGTAAAGACCCTACAGTGTTTGAGCGAAAACCCCAAGAGTCAGTCGATCCCCTTTGAGCAAGCACTTGGCGATGGTGGGAAGGAAAAACTCCCTTTTTAAAAGGAAAAAAACAAACAAACTAGGGTTAGGCAAGGGCAGCCATCTGCATCGACCAGATTGAGGGGGGAGGGGGTAAAAAGGAGGGGAAAAAGGAGACGAACACACAAAGTCTGTTTCTCCTTTTGTGTTTTGCAGCACAGAGGAGGAGAGCGGTCAGAACAGCAACAGCGCATTTCTTTTTTTGTATTCATGTTAAATTTTTCTTGCCTTGAATTCAAACATGAAACGTCATCACAGCGTCTAAAATCGAACGTCCTTACATTTATCCATGAAAGCGTTCGATTACTCAGTTGTAGTTTGTGCCTTGTTTCTAATATATATTTCCACTTGGACTTTATTTTCTTTGTGCATCAACTTACCAGCAGAGGCGAAACTGCAAAGAGATATGGGGGGGGGGAACAGGCGAATGGTAGGTTTTTACCTGTGAAAAATCCACTTATGTTTACTAATTATGTTAGGCTAAATGATTCATTGCTGTATGTCATCGAGGTTAACTATGACTTGAAGTACCACAGCTGGTATAGCCTGCATTTGTCTTCAAGAAGGAACTGGGAAATAAACTCCCTTGGGTCTCTCTTGTCACCCACTGTGTATGCAGAGCTGCATGTCCCCAGCTCAGCTGTTTCCTTGAAGGTTTACACGCGCTACATAAACCAAAATCGAGCATCGGGAAGGCTCACTAGACAATAATCACTCTGTTGAGACCAGTGAAAATGTCTTCGGCGTTAAGTAGAATTTGCTCAAAAATGTGAACAAAATACAATAAAGCGAGTGCAAAACAAAATGGACCGTTGAGGCGGCAAAATTGGTCCACAGCCTAAAATGTGTCACAAATTGAATGTCAAAGTGGGCTTCATCAAGCAGTTTGCCCTAAAAGAGCATCCCTGGCCTTCCAAACCTTTGTTTGATTGGCCATCATGCACTAAAAAAAAAAAAAAAAATCCACACTGATGGAGAAAAATTGAGGCTGACCATTTCAAACTGCTCCCAACTACTGCGCACAGACTTACTCTGCCCAACTGTCGGGTCAATGTGTTTTACACCACTTGAGTTAAATGCAGTGTAGCAAATTGCCCCACTCACATTGTTGTGTGTGTATATACTGCGGCCTGCTGCAGCTATGGACAGTAGATGAAAAAGCTAGTAATGTGACAATTGAACTTCAACTCGTGTTGAGCTTGAAAAAAGTGACAGGAATTATAAGATGTTCTTGCAGTGTTTGAAAGTTGCATTATGAGGGCGATTCGGCCGACAGGCATCACGTCCCTTGCAGCTATCAGACTAACAAAGTGGCATCTTCTATTTTCTGCGTCTTCGAGTCCTCCCATCAGAACAGCCTCCCTCGTGGCATTTCATCACGACCAGGATAATCTTATGCAAGATCGTGAAACAGCAGTTAATTTGCAGGTAATTAAACCCTAGTGATTTACAGTTGAAAAAGCAACATATACAACGAGCAGTCAATATGGCTATGTAATGTTATGAATAATAATAGGGCCACAGCAATGCCAGTACCATACTTATGTCTGAATCACTGCACGGATTTATAGGGGAGTGCTGACACAGAGCCCTGAAAATCGAAAAAACGAGTTCATGTCCTCGCTGCGTTATTTTGCTTCTTCAGCAGCAAAGTCCCAACACCCTTTGCTTCGTTTAACTGTCCCAGGTTCGTGTCGCGAGGCACCGGAATGAGCAGTGTTGCTGAAGGCAAAGACATGATGGCAGTTTATTAAAGCAGCCACCTTCTGCTGTCTCATCGTCTAAAAATTACAATGTCAAACACACCTAAAACTAGACTCTGTTACATTTCGAGGGGAACGTATTTCATCTGAGGGAGATTGCCTTCCTCATACAAATACATTTTATTTTTTTAATAACTTACAATTTAAAAGTTTGACAAAGTCTGCATGAGGAGGGGCTCAGGGCGAATCTATATGAAGTTTATCCCGGACCCGGGGGGTTCATCTCCCATTTCAGGCTGTTGGTTCTTTACTATTTTTTGAGTTTTGGGTTTATTTGCTGTATGTTTCGATTTAGTCACCAGAGAAAAAGATAGTGGCTTTGGTTTAAAATGGACCCTTTCACAGCTGCTTCTTCATTTTCTAGGTTCCCAGGGTCACACAGGTCTCACTCATCTAATATAGAAAAAAGATTAGGAAAGCAATAATTACAATGATGTCTTAATTAGTTACACACGTATTTATGAAACCGTGCGTTTCATGAGAAAATTGGGAACACAGTTTGATCTGTGGGCACAGCTTGCTGTGACAGGCAGTGGCAGGTCTGACTGTAGATCCTGTCTGCTCTGGAACAAACATGGCTATTACTTTGTCAATGCTCAGCAGAGAAGTCTGACCAAAGTAAAGCGCCTGAACACACGATCTGTATGTTGTCTCGTTTTGTGAATGCAGTAATTTAGCAAATTGCGTTTTAAGCTTTGTGTTTTGCCTTTGGCTCGGCTACTTCAGATTAATGAAATCAGCTGGTGAAAGTTTTTAACTGTGACAGTGGCTAGCAGCTTGGCGGGCATATTGCTTTCGATTCTGTTTGAGGTCGGTGATTTCAGAAGGTCTTAGGAGGCGTCGTGCAAAAGATACCGTGTTGATTATTTCCAGTAGTATTTGGGAGGCCTGCTGTAGTTTTACTCTGCAGTATTACAGCCTGTTTGTAAGATTTAACCTCCCTGTGCTTGACTTCAGTCCTGAATCCCTCTCCAATCTCACACTAATTTTTTGCTTTTAGTCTAAGCTGTGATTGCTGTGGCAGAGACATTTTTAGAGGATTTGATTTAGGACTACATGAAAGGGAAGATGCAGGACATTTAGAAGCTTATCATACTCCTGACTGATTAAGCCTTCTTTTAAGAAATTAAAAACATTTTCAGATCTGAGTGTTTGTTGTTTTTTTGTAGTTTTTTTTTTTTAAGGTTGGCATCAGCTTCCTGTCAGCATCTGTTAGGACTTTGTCTTCCAAATTATGCGCCCAAGACTTTATGTGCATCTAAAATGTAGCAAAAACTAACAGGAAGTGTTCAATTGTTGTGGTGTGTGTATTTGGCTGTGATTAAAGGATTTGTATGTGGGTGTGTGGGTGTGTCTCTTTTTACTTTAATATAGGATTATATTATTTAAGTATCATGTGGATGAAAACCTAAAAGTATGTTAATTCAGCTCATGGATGAGAAGAGCACTGTGGGGTTTATTGGCAGCTGCTACCTGATCACAGAGTTTTATTTACCTTTGTGTGCCGGGGGAACATGCTACACTTACCGTGGGGTAACACAGCCCGCCTGCGTCCATCGGTACGGCCCTGGAAATATTTATTTAGAGGAAAGACTGGCGAAATTATCCTTCAGTTTATAATCCAACCAATCAGATGTTGCCTCAGGAAGGAAACAATCCCGTTTGACTTGGTCCATGTGAGTGTAACTTTGTGTCAAGGTTCAGCTTTGCAGCCACTAAAGTTTACAACATGAGCTATATGAGAAGATCCTCTCTGGACCATAAAGTCCCTGGGCTGAACTTCAGAGTGGAAACTGGTTCAAACTGGCTGGCTACATCTGAGTCATCCAAGTGCTCTCAGCGGGGCTTTCTTTTATCACCCAGTCAAACAGCAGTGTGACATCCATGATATAACATCATAATTGTTGGGGGGGGGGAGATCAAGAAACAAAAATTTTCAGTCCATTTTGGAATCTTTCTTCTAAATGGAATTCATCTTCCACAGTTCTGCAAGGTTTCAAACCAAATGGGACTAAAAGTCTTTGTTCCTGTATTTGAAAGTCGCTGCATGCTGCACCTGCGTCGGGGGGGGGGGTTCAGGGACAGGGGAGCGCTGGAAAGAAGTTGTCAATATATTTTGCAAGTGTTAGGCAGCAAAGTGGAGTGATAGCTCTCAAGGGGGATGGCCTTAAGCTGTTATTCTATAAATATTAATAAAGCCCACTAGCCTGGCTGGAAGGAAGCTGGCAGTTTGCTCATGCCACAGACACACTTCGATGTGACAAGTTGTGAAAAGAGTGACGAGATGACACAGAAGTGGCGAGATGACGTTCGGTGACAAGCCTCATTTTTCAAAGAATGAACCGCCAGCTCTAAAAATGGAGGCCACGTCTGCTGACCCATCGCTTACGAAAGTCAGATACAGCAATCAATACTGCTCTGAGTTTTTATTTATTTTTCAGCAATCAGCAAAATGCATAAATTGTCGGAAGAAGCTTCATAAACATTGATTGGCGCATGTTTCATGTTTCACCTACAAGCTGCATTAGCCGTTGTGACGGTGAACGTGATTTCACATTAGCTGATGTGACTCAGACGCACGTTTTACTAATCTGACGTGTATCCTCGCGTCTGCCCGGTTATTGTGGCTTGTGCTCTTGTTGCCATCGGAGCACTCGGATCTCACAGTGGCCTGTTTATCCGCCGAACTGGGGAAGAATACTGGAACCAGCGACGTCGGCGAGAACAGAAGATTTTGGCTGCTGCTGCTGACTCCGCTCTGCCAGGATGCACTTGTTGTATGCAGCAAAGACTAAGCAGCAACACGGCGCTTTGGCACACTTATAGATGCAAAGTATTTGCTTTGTTTGTATTTCTTTCACAAGCTACACAAGCCTACATGCAGATATTGTTTTATTGAGAGCTTAGAACAACAGAGGCAAAAGTGAAACCATGAAAGTGACATTGATATTTATAGAGCGTGTATGTATAAGTAAATGGTTTATCCCCCCCCCCCAAAACTAACAGCTTATCAGAATGCTGCCTTGACCCTGAACAAGAGAATATAACTTTGACCTTAGACAAACAAAAGTGCAGGATATTGTGATGTAGTTTTTCTATGAATCGATACCTCCCTTTTGACCATCCTGTGTCGCATCAATGTTACTGAATCCAGTGACATTGTCGTTAATGGTTAGGCACAGACGTGACTTCAGTCTGGCGACCGTTGTGACCATTATGCATTAGCATCGTTTTCTGGGCTCACGCTTAACCACGGTATTTGTGTTAATGGCATTTCGCACCACCGAAGAGAGAATTCCTGTGTGGCAAGGTGTAAATTTGAGCAGCTTTGATCTTAAGCACTTGAGCATTCACAGTCAGGGTGTAATTTAGTTGGCTAAAATCTTTATTGTCAACTTATTTAATTCCTGCTCAGAAATCTGGTTTTTAATGCGGCTTGGATGTCAGAGAAAATTGCTTATGTCTCTGTGTAATTTAGCCCTGCCTGCAAGAAGCGATTTTTTTGTGATGCATTCAGTGTCAAAATTGTATCATACCAAAAAAGTGTTGCACTAATTATATAAGCAATCATCAAGGTAGACTTACTTGTAAATGATAAAATTCAACCAGAACTGCTGGCTTGTAGTCCTTTTTTCTGGTTTATCCAAAAAGGGGGAAAAAGAGCAGCAAGCAAAGCTGTGATATTTAAGACCTCAGGGAACGCTTACCTGCCCAAGTTGTCTAGGCAAGCAAATCCTATACAGGAGCATATACTTGTACTTACCATGCGTACTCTGTCTAAGTACACCAGCGCTGGCATTTACCTTGAAAACAAAGGTTTGCATACTGATTACAGAACATACAGTAGAACCACTACAATCTATGTTTCATACTTCAATATGGTATTTTTTGTACTAGGCCTGCAGAGTTCGACCCATTTACAGCACGTGTGGAACAAAGCAGCTCAAATATAAGTGAGACGTGTTCAAACTGAATGTACAATCTGTTCATTCTAACAACTCTTGTGGTTCCTCTGTTGGCATACACTCGCCCGGCGAGGTCCACATCCCGTGTCAGCCACAAAGCAACCATCGTGACAGTGCAGACATGCTACTGTCAGTGTTTTCATTCAAATGGCTGGGAACTGCCTAATCTGGGAATGCCATGGAGATTAAGTTTGTCCCAAACTTCCTGTAACTAAAGTTGCTGCCGAAATGTTTCTTTCGCTCGTTCCTTTGCAGTATTTATTGATTTTTTTTTTTGCAATAAAAGTGCTAAAATATCCAATTATAGACGTTTTTAACAAAGCCCCAGCAGTGACTCACATATTACTGTGGAGAGGAAATAAATAATTAGATAAGCACGCTGTGCCGATCCTTACCCCATGATGTTCACGGAGCCCATCGTGGCTTGACACTTCTCCCAAGCCCGGATCATTACGCGACACCGGGGTGGTCACCGCCTACTGTGAGGATGCAGTGCAAATAGGAGTTAGTGCTGTGGCAGTGTAGAAACAGCAACATTAAGACTGCACATTGAAACTTCAGCTGCCAAGTCTTGATGTGGATTTTATATTCATGTGGAGTGAGTTAGCTGGAAGGAACAGAGCCATCAGTCAAATGTCAAACTCAAAATGCACCGGATTTCTGCTGCTTTCTGCCCTTTTGAAACCCTACATTTACCATTGTTCATAAAACAATTCAAATATTGTTTTGCAGTAGTTTGCTAGCCTTGGAGAAAAAAGAAAAAGAACACAAAATACTTTCCAAACTTATTTTTACACAATTCTTCTCTTTGTTTTTCTTTGTTTTTTGGGGGATGCTACGCTGCTAATACTATTGTTTACACTTTTTCAGGTTACATAGATATAATTATCTTTGTTAAAACAGAAAGGAGCCCACTTTTGAGTAAATCATAGTATTCTAAGCTTTTGAGACATGCAATACATATTAAAAAAATAAGCTTTTTTTTTTTTTTTTTTTTGAAGTGTTTCGCATTAGGTGTGCAGTCACATAACAGAAACATCCTCACGGCTTCCAGTTGTATCTGAAAAACCGTAAGACCAAAGTGGTGATGGTTGGTTTTAATGCACGACACCAAACACAGCATAGCAGCACAAACAGCCCACACCAGCTGTCGAGCACAGCGGTGGACGGGCGATGATTTCTGCCCGGGCACCCTGCAGTCATCGAGACGACCGTGAGCTCCTCTCTGTACCAAAGTGTCCTAGACTCAAATGTGAGGCCATCTTTCCAAAAGCTAAAGCTCGGCCCAGACTGAGTAATACCACAGGACAGTGATCCCAAGCACATCAGCAAATCTGCAAAAAAGAAAAAGTGCAAAAAAGGTGCTGCAGTCGCCGAGTTAAAGTCCAGACCACAACTGAAATACTGAGACAACCTTCAGAGAGCGGTGCATAAATGAATGTCTGTAAACCCCAATGAATTCCTCCACAATGATGTGAGAGACTGATAAAGTTATACAGGAAATGATTAATTCAAGTTATTGCTGCTAAAGGTGGTTCTGCAAGCTACTGAATAATGGTATATTTAGCTTTCACAGTACTGCATAGAGTCCTATGAAAACGTTGTTTTTCACATGGCCGTACGTGCGTACAGAGGAGTCTTATGTATCAGTCTTCAGCGTTTCTGTTGTTGAAATAGTAACAGACTGCACGTTACAAAGAAGAAAACATTTTTGTTTGGCTGACTAAACTCATTTTTCCTTCTCGGAGGTCCCTGCGTACTCCACTCAGCTAAAACTTAACATACACTGCATCTGCTTTAAAGTGCTTTCTTAGAGGAAAGACTGAGCAGAGTGAGGCTTTGTGTTAACCAGCTAAAAGTGTAAAGCAACAGTGATCCAAAGAACGTTTTAAGAAAATAAATTTGAGAACATATCTGACCGAAACTGTTTTATTATGGGTTGCATATCCACATATAATATGTAGTTATAGAGCCTCGATGAACTGCTTCTGTGGTATTAGTTTCCGGCAGTATTCAGGTAGACTTAGATGAAAGCTGTTTGACTCAAAAGCTTTGCATCTGCATTTATTTTTAGAAATAGCTTTTAGCGCGCCATATGGAAACACAGTCGGATTATGCTGTATCATAAGCAGTGGATCAGAGTGACATGTGATTCAAAGGAACTCTAAGAAGTGCCTTTTGTCTGCAGAATCACTGGCCACTCGGGTTAAACGATGCCTCACCTGAAATCGTTTGAGTGTGAAATCACGGCATCAAAAGTAACAGCAGCTGCGGTTAGCTGAATTCCAGTGGACTGTTTTTAAACTGCGTTGACTGTACTGTCATCTCATTGCACGGGTCTGACCACAATCTAAAGATATTATGTGATATTGGTTTTCCAGAGAATGGAGAAGCTGCCCAAATAATTTCAGCTGCACTGGCGTGTTGAGTCGGGAGTGTTGTTCTAAGATGGGCAAAAATGCAAAGTAATCAATTTCTTTATACATGTAACTGTATGAGGAATGTTAGTGGACATCATTTCCTGAATATATTACAGTATAGCTGTAGCATTGATGCTGCAATTCCTGCTCCAGGAAGTTACTGAGCATCACAATGGTTTGATGGTCCTGTGCACCGACACGTGACCTTTAGCACAATAATGCGACGCGTTCTCGGATCAGAGCGCCTATTCCTAATTTCACAGCCAGCGCGCATTTTCAGGTATCCTATTTGAAGGCTAAAGTATTTTGCTGTCATTTTGCAGTACATGTGCGCTGCTGAATAAGTAATGGGGGGGGGGTGTTTGCCACAGCACGCGTGCATTAACAGTGCGGATCAACAGAGTTGCTCAATGCACTTCAAACCCACTAACTCTACTGAGTGCCCTCACAGCCTCTTCCAGTTTGAAAGCATCTGCTTTAAAACTGCAGAAAGTATTTTTTATGTAAAAATCCACGCACCCTATCAGCCTAAATCATAAAGTGGCACTGCAGAATGGAAGAACCCTAGCACCCTCTCACTCTGGTTAAAAAGAGATGGCAGACCCAGGAGTTGTGAGTGAAATGTGTGCAGTCTATTGATACGAATGTTTCTGTAAGATTCTTTTGTTTTTATGTCTACCACCCTACAAAACCAGTCGTTGCGCCAGCTTTGATCATCTTCTGATTTTATGGTTTAGAGGTGATGCCACTTGTGGATGTGCTGTAGATTCTGTGTGCTGACGCCTCTCGGTGACTTTCATGTTCCATCATTCTCATGTTGAACACATTGGTAAAGTCCATATTTAGCTTCTCCAGGTTGCAGGGTTTTCCAGGTTGCAGGGTTTTCCTGGTTGCAGGGTTTTCCAGGTTGCAGGGTTTTCCAGGTGAACAACAGGCTTTGCAAGCTGCTCCACAAACACGTCCATTAGCAGCTGGTCTGAGAGCTGTGTTGTCAGAATGTCACGTTGCAGGTATAAGTGTCTGTGCAGCTCCTGTGACGCGCCTGCTCGTTTAAGATCGGTTTACAGTCGGGAAACTAAATAACCTGGCTGCGTCCTCAGTTTTGTTCTTTAATTTCTGAGTATTTAGGAAAAATGTTGAGTTTTAATCAGGAGTAAAAGAGCGCTGGCAGCTCTCTGTCTCTCCCTCTTGCCCACTGTGCCACCCACACACTGCCTTGTGTCTGTATTGCTCAGCTTCTCTTTGTTCGGTGCAGTGTTGTGTAAAATGACAACTTGGTGAAAATGCTCACTTTAAAGCAGAGGGATTTGTTTGTTTTTTAGCAGTTTTCCTTTTATATCTCTCTGAAGTTTTTTTTAATTTAATCATGGGTTAACCAGTAGCTTCATAAATCTGCTATTCCATAATTACAAGGCTGCTCCCAGTTTTCATCACTATGCATGATCACAATAGCATCACAGTTATTATACATCAGATTTAATCAGCTCTTTTCTTAATTCATCTGCCTGTAGGATTTCCACTTTAAATGTAAAACCAGTGTCAATAACACAAGCATAATTTTGCACATTTTAACCGCTGATTAATTTGATGCATTTTAGTTTAATATTTTATTGTTGCCTCTTTCTAAGCACTTTCAGTCACTTTATAAAGATTATTGTACATTCGGTGTTATATTTTAATTAATGCATTTAGTATTATGTTTTAATTAATGCATAATTTCTCTGTGAAATCGTGTTTTTGTTGTTGCAGCTGAGCTGTTAATTGATTGTATGCTTTTCTCTGCTGCAGGAACCCAAGGTCAGCCTCTTATAGAAGTCTTAAAACATGGCAGACGCCCAGAAACAATAAAGAACAGATGGTGCTAAAACATGTAAATTTCTCTTAAAGGCGTCTTGGTCGCAACACTGTATGGATGCTCTTCTAAAGAGCGCGCTGCAGAAATATGTGCTAACAAAATGTGGAAAGTGGAAAAAGAGTCGCCCAGCTGACAGTGACAGTTCTGTACCGGCGAGTGTTGGCGTGAGTCAGACCTTCGGCTACCTTTTATTTTCTTTATGTAGAGGAGCACGATGTGTGCCTGAATGTTTCTGTATGTGTCTGAACACAGAGAGGAGCTTATGTGATTTAGATCATGGCTGGGAGCGGTGCCGGTGTGCTGAGTTAGAAGAAAATCGCAGTAAAAACGAAGCCCGCTGTGCTGCAGAACACAGGTTGACCTATGGCAGGGATTATTTATTGTCGTCATCTGGCAGGCTCATAACTCCTGTTTCGGTGATTTATTATTTATTTGTTAACGTCGGTTCAAGGACTTCATGATAGTGCGTGGGCTGCGAACACAAAGTTTTCACCAACATTAACTAACTTGAAAAGAAAATGATTAGCAACGCTGCTGTGAAAAGAATGCAGCGCGGTTTATTTCTTTAACATAGTCATCACAAAAGTTTGAGACAGAACAGATCACGGCGCTCAGTTTTAGGATATCTTAGACGAATAAAACGAACCATGATAAAAGCTGCTCTTAACCATAATTGTGAAAACTAAATTAGTGAAAAGGAAATAACGGTAACACATATTTTAGACTGCGACCTCTGCCGGCGGTGCCCGGTTTGATCTGCTCCTCATCAGAGCTTCTGCTTACAAACGAAGCAGAAGATTTCTCATCTGTTCATCTTGATGGTGAAATATTTAACGCTGTAAATTAACGCGAGCACTCAAAACACGTTTAAATGGTTCATTACTACAAGCAAGTGCATGTATTGTGGTAATTACTGCATACATACAAAAACCGGAATCAGAATTTGTTGTTTCATCAAACACAGGTGCTTGATGAAACTGTGGTCTGTCCTTTACAGCAAGTAGAAAGATAAATATAATATAAGAATAAATAAATAAGTACAAGGACAAACATGTCCACGGTAAACTGCGCCTATCCACAAATCAACCAACCCACATCCAGGTCCTTATAGACAAATAATATACTGTGCAGCAGTTTCATTAGGGCCCGAGCACAGAGTGTGCGAAGGCCCTATTGTATCTGTGTTGTTTATTATTATTATTATTATTATTATTATTAGGGCCCGAGCACAGAGTGTGCGAAGGCCCTATTGTATCTGTGTTGTTTATTATTATTAGGCCCGAGCCTCCCGAAGGGGTAGGCGAGGAGCCTATTGTATTCGCTCGCGCGAAAACACAAAAAGGCTCAAAGTCGAGCGCGCAGCGCTCGACTTTGACCACGGACCCTCAAACAAGGTAGGGCAGGTCGAATGCTCCTCGAAAACGTATATATGCGGGTGAATGGAACAGCCCATAATTGAAATCGCTAACGTCAAAAGTTAGCTTGCGCGACAAAATTGGGTCAATGACGAGCGCAACGCGCTCGTCATTGACAATGGACCTCACCAAAACGTGGGTCGCGTCGAGACGTTTCCGAAAACGTATATATGAAGGTGACTGGAAAGGCGCATAATTGGAATCGTTGGCGACGTTCATTATTATTATTATTCTTATTCTATCTGAGTAAACGATCGCAAATTTGACCCCCTGAACATATACGAAAAGTCACCAATTTTTCTGTACACGCCAGGTCTGGTGAAACATTTGCTTTTTTAATGGTGCCATTAAAAAACTTTAAAAAGTGGCGAGATGGCGCCCCCTAGAAAATTGAAATTTTGCATTCCTATGAGAGGGCCAAAAAAAAATTTGCTCGTAGAATGACCAAATTCGGGTCAGAAAGAGACCATATGAAGACCAACTAAAAATTATATTATGGAGTTGCCGCCCGACCAACAGGTAGTCAGCCACGTTGGGTTGAACTTTGACCTTTGCCAAGTCAGCCATTTTGCACACCTCGTACTTGAACGAACTTGTCCTAGGGCGTTTAACCCACTGACACCAAAATCGCTCAGGATCATCTAGACAAGCGGGGCATCAAAAGTTATTCACAGATGTATCAAATTTTTAACGGTGTTGCCATGACAACCCCATCAATTTGCCCTTCGTTTTTGTGTCTCGCAGCAAATTTCGTTGCGCAATCGTTCGCACAATCCTAGGCCGATCAGCCTCAAAATTTAATCACTTATGTAGTGAACCAGCCTGAACCCCCAATTAGGGAAACAAGACGGTACGTGCAATAGCGCCCCCTACAGAAGCAAACAAAAATTTGTATGGAGGTCCAGATTTTTAGTTTGTCTGAAATCCATGAAAATTTGTGTCAACATTCTTGACATCAATCTGATCAAAAAAGCCAACCACACCTACATGATATTGTGCAGGCTGTTGCCATGACGATTACAAAAGTTCCCCATTTTATTCCTATGGGAAAAAATGTGAAATTTCTGCGCTTGTAAAATGACCGTTTTTTGTCTCAGATATGAATAGAAATGCTTCAAATTTGGTACACACATTCTTCACATTTCCCTGAACAAAAAAACTATGGGTGAAAATGCTGTAATATGTAAGACGTTGTCATGGCGATGCCCTAAATATGGCATCTTTTTCATTGACATTATCAATACTTTGTGCATTCATTCGCACAATCCTAGGCCGATCAGCCTCAAAATTTAATCACTTATGTACTGAACCAGCCTGAACCCCCAATTAAGGAAACAAGGCTATATGTGCAATAGCGCCCCCTAAAGAAGCAAATAAAAATTTGTATGGAGGTCCAGAATTTTTGTTTGTCTAAATTGCATGAAAATTTGTGTCAACATTCTTGACTTCATCCTGATCAAAAAAGCCAATGACACCTATATTCTATTTTCTAACATGTTGCCATGGCGAAGCCCAAAATTCCCTTGTTTTCCATTGGGAAAAAGTGAAAATTCAACAATACAAAAATTTTCAGTTAGTTTGCCCAAAATACATGAAATTCGGTACAAAGATTCTCTGAGTCATTTTGACCAGAGAAGTCAATCGCACCTAAATCACATTTTGTAGGCTGTTGCCATGACGATTACAAAAGTGCCCCATTTTATTCCTATGGGAAAAAATTTGAAATTTCTGCCAATGTAAAATGACTGTTTTATTTCTCAGACATGAAGAGAAATGCATCAAATTTGGTACACACATTCTTCACATTTCCCTGAACAAAAACCTAAAGGTGAAAATGCTGTAATATGTAAGATGTTGTCATGGCGATGCCCTAAAAATAGCATATTTTACTGTCATATAGCCAATACATCCATTGCAAATTTACAGGTGGCAGCTCCAAAAAGGGCTGGAAAATGGCAAAAAAAACTGGCCCGGCTGGAAAAGCTGGGTTCAAATCGGCACCAGCATCGGGGCTGCGGCCGGCGAGGGCCTACTATCGCCGCTTGCGGCTATATTTATTATTATTATTATTCTGGCAAAACGATTGCTTTTTTGACGACTTTAA
>JAMQGT020013587.1:0-45604 GCA_024447675.2 Pterophyllum scalare
CTTAGTCTTGTACGTGGCATCGGTATCTGCCCTAAAAAAGTGGTATCGTGCCATCCCTAATGGTGTGTGGTGACTTTTACAGACAGGCAAGCAGAGGTGATTTAAAAAGCTTAAGCAATGTGTGAAATGTTAACTATCAATATCTACCGGGGGAATTAAAAATAGTAATGAAAAATAAAGGTGGTTAAACCCATTACATTCAGTCAACTGAGTGAGTTCTCATCGATGCTAATCTGAAAGTGCTGGCTGAGCCTGCCCCTGGTCAGCTTGCCTGTTTTATTAGACTGGACGTGGTCAGAGCAGCCGTCCTCTCGGTGTGTGTGTACACTGATCAAGCATAACATAATGACCACTGACTGAAGTGGATGACACTATCTCTTCATCATGGCTCCTGTTAGTGGGTGGGATATATTAGGGAGCAAGTGAACATTTTGTCCTCAAAATTGTCAGAAGCAGGAAAAGTGGACGAGCATAAAGATTTGAGAGAGTTTGACATTGTGATGGCTAGATGACTGGGTCAGAGCATATCCAGAGCAGACCGCAGTCATTGAGCGCATAATTTAAAAATAAATTCATTTAAAAAGTCCCTCTTTATTTCTTTATGGGGACTACAAACAGCTGGAAGACAAATTTTCTGGTTCTAGATTTCATATAATCTTATGGAATAACTCAACAATACATATAAAAATAATTTTCAAAGCAAATGCAGAAATTAAGATTATTTCAATTAATATATTTTCACTGCATTCTGTCATTTAGTGATGCTGGTGTTTTGATATCCACTGAACCGTACTGAGCTCAGACTAAATGTGACCACAGCCAATGTTCTCCAGAACATAAGGCCCTAGCCTTTGTCTTTATCTGCTCCCTAATAAGGTTTTTTTTTCTTCAAATAATGTTGCAATACACACAGTAACAACCCTCCCACAACATTTACTACAGTTTTTAGCTACAACAAAGCCTGAAAAGTTTTTCAAAAAAGTTGAAATGGACTAAAACTAAGATTCAGGCTAGAATAACATTCATAGCTATAATAAAGTAATAATAATATATATAAATTTAGGAAACTATGTTGCATAATGCTGTGTTTTTTTTTTCCACAGATCCATGAGTGACCCGTTTCTACTTCAGTGCAGTCCTCTTCACCCCACTGTGGGTTTCCACCACCATTGTCAGGTTGCTTTAACCTCCAGTTCCTGGGAGGTCGGTGAACAAGAGTTATCTTTGACAAAGATGGAAACATACAGTATATATGTTGACAAACTGCTCAGGTTCTTTGTAACTCCTTTCAGCCTTACTGCACTCATCAGCTTCATTTTCTAAGCAATCAAATGTTTTGTCAGGAGATCACAATAATCTAGTCCAGATGGAAACTAATAGTGGTTTTGCTGAGCAGTTGTGACCCCGTGTCACTAAAAACAAGTCAGTAGCATCTTAAAGCTTTTGCTCTCCTAGTTTGGTGAAACCCACTGACACCTCAGCCCACCAATGAGCTTATCTCTGCATGCATCTATCCTCATGAGACATACCTGCTGGAAATTCAGTAAAACTGGAAATTATATCAAAGGGTACTTTCCAAAAGTACCTCCTATCCCCTTTTCCTGGACTTTAATGAAAATGTTACAGAAGTTGTTTCTTACCTACATCATTCTCTCCTTCACGGATCTGCTCGTTTTTGACCTGCTAATTTGAGCTGCTCTTGGCAGAATGTTGGTTATTACTGAAGTGAACTGGGTGGGTATATAAAGGAGTGCATTGCATCACAATAAATTGCCCTGCTTCGCATAGTCTATAAAACTAAATACATCTTGTCTCACACTGGGCTGCTGGATAGTGACATAGTGTAACTTCTTCCTCCTTGTTTAGGATTTCAGTGAGTGAGGAAAATTCTCTACATCACTTTTCCCAACTGACCCAATGTAAACATTAATATGAAATCCTAAAGGCTGGCGATACAAAAACGAGCTTTACTGATCCAAACTGATTCATACAGAACCTTGAATGCACATTGATCAATTAATATAGCTCATAATTTTGATTTAGAGAGGTTATATAAATCTATGTTCTTCATAAAAGACAACATCATGCCAAGAAGTACATTTTATTACAGCAGTGTGATGTTCAGAGTTTGCCTGTGTGTTGAAAATTCAAGACATTTTAGCAAGTTATAGCATAAAATGAAAAATGATCTTATAATTAACATACACATGTCACTTTGTCACTTTGTCTGATTGTTTTCATGAGTGGTTGATGATCTGTCGTTATGAATCCCTGACATGCTTTTTATAAAGGCTGGTCTGGGTGCATCTTATGTTAAAGAACCAATGAAAGTACTTTTCTAAGCATCTGGACTTCAAGCAGCACTTAATATGGTTGCAATGCAGATACTTGTGGGCCACTTCACTCAGTTAGGAGCCTTCCTAAGAACAATACACCAGTGGAACGTACTCAGAGCCAAGACTTACGTCAGAGTCAGCGAGGTTCCGTCAACCCATTTCCTTTTTCCTTCCTTCCTCTTCTCGGTCATTCAGTCCAATCCAGGCACGTTCCTTGATGTTACTGGAGAGAAATTTCTGGAACATAGTTATTTGTTTTTTTAAAGACTGAGGAACATAATTGATACAATACATTTTGAAGAGTAAGACTCTGAATATCGATTAATAAACACAAAGACAAAAGGAAAGGATCTGATGATTACAGTGCTAGAAAACTAAAACCTCTCAGTAAAAAACACACAGACACACAACAAGTAAAATGTAAAGAGCACATGGAAGGACTCACTCAGTTTGGTCAAATTCTGAAGCCTTTCTAGCTCCCTGGTATTTTCAGTTAGGTTAGCATGATGCAGGTCTCTCTCCTCAGTCGTGGCGGCAAGTTTGTTACTCATCTCAGAGAGATTTGCAGCTGTGTCACGATCTGAAACGATTCAGTGTTTCTGAGACTTTATGTATTCATATTTATTTTGTCTTGCAAAATTTAAAATTAGAGTAATCTGATTTTTTTTTTTACAAGAAGGTAGCAAAAGGTGTTCAAACCAAAACTGTTATGTGTATGTGGAACCAGACTCACAGTAGACACCAACAGTGATGAGTCCAATGAACAGGAGAATGCTCAGCAGGCCCAGGGAGAGAAGAACACCTTACGCCATTACAGACATTAAAATACACCAGTTCCCTTTTGTGTCACTTCTTACCTGTGCAGTTTGTTGAAGGCATTTTGTTATCCGGGTTGACTTTATCGACATTGACATAAATTTCCTCCATCTTTTGCTGGAACTCTGATTATTTCTGAGATGATCAGCTCTGCAGCAGAGGACATGCTGTGAATGCATCACTGGTTACAATTTGTTCTTTTTTTTAACTTCAGAGGAAGTCACATGTTTCAGATGTTAACTTTTTTATAGGAGTGATCTACCACTAAAACTGGATTATCTGCACTAAGGCTGTGTAGTGATGGCCAAGTGGATGCCAAATAAAATGAAGTTACTTTTTATTTTTGAAAATAAGTAAAAAATAAATAAATCTGAAACTCAGTCAAAAAAAAAAAAACACTGTTGGCTACTGAGAAAGACCTTTCATTATTTTTCAAATGTTATCTGTACAGACAGACTACAGATAACATACTGAGGTGAATGACTTGAAATCCCTCTAAACAGGTGAGGATGAAATATAATGAATCTTTTTAGCTTGATTTAATTTGAAATGGAACAGTTTGCTGCTGCAGCCACAATCATAAACCCTCAATTCCAAGCTATATTCTATTATTATATATATTAAAAAGCTTCCAGCAGCAGTCCCATCTTGTCTGGGCCTGAACTCATGGATGGCATGTCCTCCAGGCGAAGGAGGAGAGGGACAATCTGGTTTTATCAAAGCGCAGTTCAAAAGCCAGCATTTGTGATTGTATGTGGGTGCGCTAATGAACATGTCATGGGTAACTTGCACATCTGTGGAGGCACTATAAATGTTAAATTATATTTTGGGGTTTTATAGAAAGATTTCTGAAATTGGCTTTTTAATGAGAGAACCACAAGAACATGTGACTCAAAATGACCTCTAAACAAGAGTGAGCTATGTTTTCATGGTCCCCTCGCCTCCTGTGCAGTCTCTCTCATGCTCTTTTTCTGGTATCTTTGACAGGCTGCAGCTATCTGAAAGCATGGCCTCCAAATGTAGCAATGGGCTCATTTGCACCTATTTCTAATCATCTGGCTCACCTGCAATCTTAGAAATTACTTGAGTTTGGTAATGTATTGTAAAATGGATTATGTAGTTTGATTTCATGTTATGAGTCCTTTGACTAGTGAGTACTATGAGTACACGTTGTTGCCCCGTCTCTTTATTTACCTGTATTTCAGCTCATTTATCTGATACAGTGCTGCCCCTGCGGTATCAGTTACATTTTCATTTTTCAATACATATGAAATGTTGATACATAGAGAGCTGTAGTGCCATCCTTTTCCATGGAACATTAGTTCTGAAAAATGTGATCAATGGTCAGTAGTGGGAGATAAATACATATTATTGCCTAGTGCAATTTTGCTCTGAAGCACATACATGTTAAGTTTGTATCACAAACCCATCTTCCCTAACAAGTAATCAGTTGTTTATCAACACTTTTTTTTCTTTTTACAGATGCAGTCGTCCTTTTTTAAAATGAGGCAGACAGAGTTTTCAATAGCTCTGTGAGCTTGTGAGGGTGATAGAGGAAGTCAGTGGTACCGGTGAAAGGACAAAGAGCGGGAGATCGAGTTGCTGGATTGTGTCTTTGTGTCCTGAGGTGAGATGATCAGTCTTGGGTACTACCTTGAGCACCACCGTTCCCCTTCCTTCCTGCCACCCATAGGTTCTTCTGTTCACATTTATCCACATTTATCTGTTTTACTCTTTGGAGCATTTGAGGATGCTATATTGTTCTTTGTGAATTTTTATGCATTAAAATTGTTTTGTTTTTTGGGCGGGAGTTTTTGATGATTTTAGGTTTGGTTCTTTTTTGGTCTGGGAGCAGTCACCGTCTCTATGGGGATGGGGTTTCGGGAGAATGACAAGAGGAGAGAAGCTGCAGAGAGTGTGTAAGACTCCAACTCTGCTTCCTGGTCTCAACCCTGGGTGGTTCAATAAATGTGGAAAGATTTCTAGAAGGAGAGCTGTTCCATCCAAAGTGGGATGGATGCTATCTCTCCTAACAAGACCAGGTTTTCCCCAGATATTTTCCCAATTATCTTTAAAGCCAACAAAGTTTTTTTGTACACCACTCAGACAGCCAAGGAGAACACGCAGCTAAACATGTTGCTCCTGGTCCGACTGGGGAGGGGCCCAGAGAAACCTACAGAGTCCGACATTGTTTTGGCAAAGTTACACATGATTCAGTATTAATTTTAGTGAGCTCTGATTGGCATAACCGCATGTCATTACTGCAGACAGGATTATTATTTTATCAAATATACATTTTTCCTTAGCCAGCAGTCATAAATTTCCCTCTGTGTTGCCTGTTCTGGGCCCTGGAAGACAATCAAAACTATTTGAAACGTGAATGGGTTGGTGGTGTACCAGGGGCTTCTCTTTAAGCTGGCCTGACGTCCTTGCTGCTTGGATCAGTCTGCTGGGGAAGAGCTAACAGTGGCTAAGTGACCTTGGTCTGCACGGACTACAGGGGCCTGGCTAGCTACAGAATTTTCCAGGGTGCTTACCAACGTCTAAACACAGGCCAAGTTGCACAATTTTGTAATCTCCTGCAGGCTAAATTTAAGTTGCTGGTTTCATGTCAGCTTGCAGTGCACGCACTGTAAATATTTAAAGAAAATGAGCCTTAGTAAAACGTCCCTATTTTAATAAATATTTTGGCTGACTCCAATGTGTTTGTATCAGAATGTCTTATGTTGATGAGACACTTTTAACATTACTTCACTTTTTACCAGAAAAGAGAACGTGGTGGTCTGCAGGAACACATTTGAAGGGGACATTCAAAATGACCTTGATGCTGAGCTTGTTTGTGTGTGTGTGTGTGTGTGTGTGTGTGGGGGGGTATAATCCATGTTAGGGAAAGATATATTTTCCCCCAACTACTGAAGTCAGGCTGAGCTGGCCTCTCTCTT
Organism: Pterophyllum scalare; assembly: GCA_024447675.2. Taxonomy (NCBI): domain Eukaryota; kingdom Metazoa; phylum Chordata; class Actinopteri; order Cichliformes; family Cichlidae; genus Pterophyllum; species Pterophyllum scalare. The sequence continues at coordinate 6,095 of JAMQGT020013587.1, forward strand.
CCCCCAGCAAACTTGGAGCTACATTCATAATCTTATTCACAATCAAGTATGGGTAATCATTCTGGAGGAGAGACATTACACATGTAAATCACTATGGTGATTTTAAAATTGAGTAAAAGATGAAGCATATTTCCCACTTTGTGTTGCCAAATTACAAAGAACATGTAAAAAGGTGGTTTTGAAGAAGTCTCAGTGATGAAGGTTATAAATATGAAGCACTGTCTTGGAAGCATAAATATAAACAAAGGGAAGAAGGGGCTATTTCTTATTTATGAATCCTTTGTTTTTACAGTAATGTGTGGTTTTGAAATGGGAGTAGTTGATTAACTATTTTATAGTTGATGTATTGTTGTTTGATCCCTTTGCAAAGGCAAATTAAAATCTCACAAAGACGATTTGTTTGTGTAGCTGGATTTATTTCAGATTTCTGTAACTGTGGCCCAGCTCACTGCTGAACAGAGTTAGCCGTGCTGTAGCACTGCCTGCTTGCAGAGGCTCACCTACTTCAAAAGGCAAAACTCCCTAAAAGAAAAAGCACGCATACACAAAATATGCCAATAAGAGTTTGTTTATGGGCACACAGCTACATTTCATGCTGCTACTAGATTGTTTAAGCCAAGTACTGACCCTACCTTCTGAGTGTCAGAATCAACAGTCATCAAAAAAGAAAAAGTTTGTCCAATGTTCTGTTGTTCAACTTTGAGCCTGTAGCTGTAACTGAAAATTATAGCTTCAGCTTTGAGTCCTTAGCTGACAGGAGTGGTACCTGGTGTGGTCTTCTGCTGCTGTAGACTATCTGCTTCAAGATTTGATGCACGTTCAGAGTTGCTCTGACATCAGCAAGGAATTTTCACCCCGTAGAACTGCAGCTCACTCTCCATGTTTACTTTCCATTCGAGTTACCTGCATTTGCTGATTCTGTCTCTCAGTCTGCCTTCCGGTCACCTGCTCCGAGCTCATTCAATGATCCTGATTTCTGACTTACCTGCATTTCATAGGAGCTCTTCTCAAGCCTCTATCTATACTCACCTGCCTACACACTCTCCCCCACTGCTTGCCTTCCCTTGCTGAATACAGTGCTATGCAAAAATTTGGGCACCCCTGATAATTTTTACTGTCCAAATGTGCTTTACGTCAAGGGACTCTACAGATTCTCCTTGTGCCAAGTGCGCTGAATAGTTAAACGATGCAAAGTGACACCATCTGCAGCAATATGATGTTGTAGGCCTTTGGAGCTAGTCTGTGGGTTGACCATGACTCTTCTCACCATCTTTTGCCTCTGCCTATCTGAGATTTTTCTTGGCCTGCCACTTCGGGCCTTAACTAGAACTGTGCCCGTGGTCTTCCACTGACAGCTGAAATCTCTGAGATAGCTTTTTGGATCCTTCCTCTAAACCATGATGTTGAACAATCTTTGTTTTCAGGTCATTTGAGAGTCATTTTGAGGCTCCCATATTGTCACTCTTCAGAGAAGATGCAAAGAGGAGAAACACATTGGATTCACCTGTGTATGTAGGTCAAGGGTCAATGAGCTTACAAAACAAATTTTGTGTTCCAATAATTAGTGCTGAAGGTATTCAAATCAATAAAATGGCAAGAGAAATTAAGAAAATCTGGGCAGCAGTCCAACATATGCTGAAACTGCACAACCACATGGATGGGCTGTGCAGAGCCGTACAGAATTAGACTCAGAGCCTGTTGGACCTGAGCCGCATGCTGGATGCGTAGTCCTGCTGAGAATGTGCTCGCAGGCATACGGGATTAGATCTGGAGATAAAGTCTGGATCTGCACAGCGAAGACAGTAACTAAATGAATTTGGACTATTGGTTTTACTGAATGGGTTCCCCAGTGAAACTGAAGGCTGTTGGAAAATAACAAGCAGCCTGTTCCAAGACAACATCTGCATTATCAGGAATTTGGCTCCCTGAGGCTGGTAATCATATCTCTCCGGGACACTGTGTGACAGACGCTCTTCCCCACAGCCCTTCTCTGTGATTTGTGCGAGCTGGATCTGGTGTACCATGGCCGCTGACGAACATCCATTTCTATCAGCGAACTATTTTGGATATGAGCTGGCATCTGGCTCCATAATGCCCTGACCCTCTCATCTCCGTCTCCTATCAAACTTATGCACCTGCCTAATTTTGTTTAAATAATTATTGCACACTTTCTGTAAATCTTATGAACTTCATTTCACTTCACAAAAATCACTGTGTTTGTCTGCTACATCATATATTTAACGGAAATTGCTGATCCGAACAACCAATGATTTATAAAGGAAAATCATGAAAATTATCAGGGGTACCCAAACCTTTTCATACCACTGTACGTGGCTGCTGTCCTGTAACCTCCTCCAAGTACTTCTTTCACTCAAAGTACAAGATTCTACAGAGAATATGTTGGCCAGTAATAACTCCCTCTCTCTGCTGCAGAACCTCCACCTGTATACAGATAACCAGTTCCTTCCTCCGAGCCATTCTCCAGTCCCAAGAAAACTTAATTAACTTGTTCACTAAACCTTTTAAAACTGCCATTGATTCTGTCTGTTGAGTCAGACCCCTGTGCTATCTTGACACCAGCAGCCATGCCATGTTACAAGTGACACAAATCACCTTCCTTTCCTGTTCTGATGTTCAGTTTGATCTTCAGTAGGTCATCTAGATCATGTCTACATGCCTCAATAAGTTCCTGCCATGTGATTTCCTGGCTGGATATTTCATTAACAAGACATTGTTAATGACCTTATGAAGTGGCCAGTGACTGCACATACCTACATCCTTAATAAACTGATATATATTTGCCTTTGCATCTGTACATGTACTGTTCATTTGAACTTCTGATTAGAGGTTTTGCTTGTATTTTCCTTTGTACCTGAACTCAGCAGTGACAATAAAGTTGAAGCTAATCTCATCTAATATGTCTCAACAATAACACCTTACTTTCTTAACAACTCTCTTAAACCCCTCATGTCTCCTTCACAATTGTTTCTTTTATGCTGCCAGCTGCTGGGACAGCAGCTGGCAGCTATTTTCAGAACTAAATTTAAAATGCTTTTTTCTTCTTTTTTTGTGTGAAATAATTCCTTTTTTAAAAAGGTTAAGATGCTGCAGAAACAAGAATAGAATATGAAGATGGCATTTTAAAAATATTTAACTGATTAAATATTACAAATATATAAAATGAGGAACCTGAGAAATGTCACTGTTTTTTTAAATTTCTAAAAATTGTTTCTGCTGTACTGCATTGCCTCTGTGCTGGGACCTTGAGGCTCTTTCACACACAAACTTTATCGCATCCCACCACTCTCCAGATCTGACCACAAACTAGCCCTGCAAACACAAAATATGTTCCTCTTGTTTATTGACAGCCTACACCCACAAGAGTTGTCAGGAGTTGGGGGTGTTGATTCTAAAGACTGAGTTAGACATTTTTGAACCACGTGGAACAAATGAGTGAAACAGTTTCTGTTTGGTTCACAGCCCTCTGCTGCCTGGTGACCACACAGGGCTTTTGCCCTTTTCCCCTTCTTCCCCCCAAACAAACTCTTTGGATCAAGATCTGCAAATTAGGCTCAAAGACTTATGTATATGGCACTGGATGCTTTTTATTTATTTAAATGCACAACTATGTTCATCCTCCCAGTTCCATAAATAAATAAAATATAAATATAAAAATATTATTAGTTAATCATCAGAAATTTTATTGTCATTGTACACAGCTTCCTGACTTTAAATTTTTTTTATCCAAGTTACTTTGAAGCCAAAACTCTGGAACTGGGCCTTTTTGGTTCATTTTTTGGTCACATGTCCACCATGTTCCTCAGTAATCCAATTAAACAGTCCATCTTTAGAGAAATCCTAAAAATATTATCTTCAGTGTATCTGTATAGATGTGATTTGAAACTGAAAGGTATTAGTCATTAGTCGCTCCTTTCATTGCTGAGATTCAGATTTTTTTTACTTTAAAGTCACTCAGAAAATTAAGAAAACACTTCAGTTTCTTTTATTATTACCCAGCTATTATTTTTCAAAGGGTACTGATACCATCTGAAATGTGTGGCTTCCTCTTAAGTTGAGAAAAAGGAGAAACCAGTGAAACAGTTTGCAGGTCCTGAGCTGCAGAGCTGACCGCCTCAGAAAAACAAACAATGGAGGAAATTCATGTCAATGCTGAATATGACAAATCTGACAACCCAATAGCTTCAACAATAAATCCCAAAGGTAAGAAAGAAGTGACAAAAAAGGACCAGATATATATTTTAACCTGTGTCATTACTGTTGTACACTTTGTTATTTTTAATTCTTTGTTTCTTTTCAGGTCCAAGAAGCTCCAAGAGAAGTTTCTATTCAGGTGTTATTCTCTCTCTCTGGGACTGCTGAGTGTTTTCCTGGTGGTTGGACTCATCACCCTTGGAGTCTACTGTGAGTCTGGTTCTCCAACAAAATATTTGAAAAATTATTTATGTTTTGAAATTCTTTCTGGAAATGCTTGGATTTTATAAATGCTTACGTGTCTCAGAAAAATGCATCTCAATGTATTTCAGTGAATGATTCGACTTCAAGTGTCTCTGCCATGAGTAGCAAACTTTCCTCCATGACTGAGGAGAGAGACCATCTGAGGGCAAATCTTTCAACTATGAGGAACAAACTTTCCTCCAGGACTGAGGAGAGAGACCATCTGAATGCCAGTCTTACTGAAAAGACTGAAGAGCTGGAAAGACTTCAGAGTTTGTCCAAAAAGAGTAAGTTCTTGTCTTTACTGCTGAGATTTATTTGTTGTGTTTTTGTAAAAGTTTTTATTCAGAAATGCAGTGATTCCGTTTTTTGGTATTGTGATCAGATTTTTGACTCTTTATACCTATATAATAAATCACAGATGATGATAAAAATGTGTATTTATAATTATGAACCAGTGTCAAAATTGTTGTATCACTGACACTACAAAGCAGTCATTCCAGTGAAGAGAGTGTTCAAATCCTCAATTAACTCCACTTCTCTAACTCCCTCCACATATTTTTAGCTACAGACAGCATTTAAACTTTAAAATGATGCCAAGACATTGAACTATTCAGCTTATTTGTATCTTTTCAATATCTTTTATAGTTTGTTCTCCAGTTCCACTTGAAGTGTCATGCTGTTTTTCACCCATTTCAGAGTCTATAATGTGTGTGTGTTGGATGGAACCGTTGCTGTTAGAGTGGAGGCGCCAGTGGGAGAATTCAAATGATTCATCTGAAAAACAATTTTTTTCGACTGTCGCTGTGTCCACAGTGTTCACTCCACACCCATCATTTTACCCTGAAAACATAGAGCTGTTCCTCTTCTTTTAAACAATGTGTATCTCAGTCCTAACAGATGTAAATGTCTTGATCTGTCTGGATCCAGACAGATGGGATGGGAGATGGGAGTACCTTCCAAGTACCACTTTTTTGACATCAGGAATAGAAAAAAACACACTGTTGTGTAGAACACATACTTGTGACCCTCACAGCTATATTTGGTAGAAGCCTCGGTCCTGAATTTAGAAGCAGTTTTTCGACAGGTGCACCATGGCACATTTAACAGGGATGTGGCACAGAGTACTATACAAAGACTGTATATAAAAGAGGCATTTTGGCTGTTGCCATGTTGGTGTTTTGAAACTGGACATTAGGAGCAAGAGGTCTGTTAATCACAAGTTAGCCACTTTAAGAAATACCCTGTGTTATACTGAAGAGAACTTCTGCTCTTCCATAATTTAAAAAAATGAACATCACTTTGTAATAAATAGAAACTGTAAATGAGATGTTGAAGTCATAAAGAAATGATGAATTATCTGAAGCTGAAGTAGCTATGTTCCCACAGGCTTCTGTACAAAAGGACTTACTTTTGCATTGAGATAAGTCACTGTCTTCCTGATAGGCTTCACTTTTCAGACCAAGTGGTGTCCATCTTTCATATACAGTCTATAGTTGTATAATACAAGTCAAACATTTGATCATGTGGTCACTGATTGTTGACTGACATATGCAAGCTTTTGCAAGTTTGATAATAGTAGTAACGCTTAGACATGGGTAGGTGGTCACCTCGCAACCGGAGGGTCGCTGGTTCGAGTCCCCATCTGAGCGTGTGCTGTCATTGTGTCCCTGGGCAAGACACTTAACCCAAATTGCCTAAGTGTGAATGTGGTTGTGTGTTTGGTGGTGGTCGGAGTGGCCGTAGGCATGAATTGGTAGCCATGCCTCTGTCAGACTGCCCCAGGGCAGCTGTGGCTACATTAGTAGCTTACCACCACCAAGTATGATTGAGCTGTGAATGAATGGTGCTTGAAATTGTAAAGCGTCTTTGGGTACCTTGAAAAGCGCTATATAAGAGTAAGGCATTATTATTATTATAAAGCACATCTGAATCAATGTGTAGTTTTATCAGCAGTTGTACTTAAAACAGCACTTCAGCATGATATGGAGAAATATCCCCTGAAGGCTGTATCTTATTTTCCAAATCTTATTTGGTTCCCAGCTCATTTTGTCCTGATTGACCCTGAAAAGCACAATGGGATGAAGATAGATGGATGGATGGATGGATGGATGGATGGATGGAGTAGGAAATGGATGCCCACTGGTTTTCTTTTAGTTGTTGGTATAATTGATGAATGCAGAGCTGTTATTTTCCATTAATATAAAATAGACAACAAACTGGCATAACGATAACAACAACAAAATATAAACAAATATAACACCTGTCAAAAAGTGAATAGTCTAATTAATTAAATTGATAATTAATTAATCATAGTAGTATTGTTATCCAGCCCTTAAAGCTTTATTTATTGCTCTAGACTGTCTGTTGTTTGATGTTTCAGTGAAAACGTGTCATGCAGGATGGAGAATGTTCAGTTGTAGCTGTTATCGCCTCTCTGAAAGCTCTGGTTCCTGGGATGAAGGTAGAAAGGACTGCCGGGACAGTGGAGCAGATCTGGTGGTGATAGAGAGCCCTGAAGAACAGGTACAGTTTTTAACTGCACAATACACAATACAAACAAATGTGAGGACTCTTTTATAAAGTAGAATGTGAAGCCTTCTACTGTTGCAATAAGCTTGTGAAGAGTATTCGCTGCATCACAGCCCAGCTCAAGGGACGGACAAAACTGGAGGAGGCCACACATAAGAGTAAAACAAAAATGTTTATTTAACATAACAAAATTAAACCCACAAAGACAACCCCAGCGAGAGATAGAAAAGACTGATGCCAGCAGCCTAAATCTCAGAGGCCAATCAGCCAACACAACTCTAATCCGTTCCTCTCATGACCTCTCTTCAACCTCCCCACATGAGGACGCAGCACAGAACCCTTACAGCGTGTCACAACCGACACACACAATTGCAGTCAATTGACCTCAAAGAAAAAAAAAAGGTTTTGGTTGAGTTAAAGCTGTTATACACATCTTTACAGTCTATGTTTTGCAGATTACTTTGAGTTATTTGACCTATAAGATGTTTTGGGAAATGCACCTTCAAATCTCAGAACCTCAAAACTGCAAGAAAAGTGTCAAAGTAATTAAGAAAAGTATTTTTCAATTAGTGATGTTTGGCTTTGTATTTTATTTGTTAGTTTTAGACAAAACTAATACAAAGAGCACCTACTAAAAAAACTAAAATAAAATATTTTTCTTGTTAAACAGACCTTTGTCACTACAATCACTAGTGAGCAAACCTGGATTGGTTTGAATGACAAAGAACAAGAGGGAGCATGGAAATGGGTAGATGGAACACCTCTGACTTGGACGTAAGTCTTCACTTTTCCATCCATCCATCCATCCACCCATGTATTCTACCATCCACTTCCAATTCGGGGGGGGTTGGTGGGGTGGTTGAGCTTATCCTGACGCAGCAATAAATAGTGGGGTGCACTCACTCTAGACTAGTCAACAATCTGTCACAGGGCTAATGCTGTTGTTCAGTTTATTATTTTTACTGAATTTCCTGCAGATTTTTCTCATGATCATCAATTTTCTCACCTGTTAACACCTATGCCTTTGGTATGGAAGCTTGTTTCTGCCACTAAAAAAAACAATCGCCATACTGCTCATTGCCTCTGGCTCTCCGGACTCTTGCCGTCTGGCCGTGGGGGTTCCGTCTGGGGTCTCCCTCCTTCCTCCTCTGGAGTGTGTGCACAGTTGCCATCGGGATGTGTGGCCTCCTGTCTTCTGAGCTCCTAGTGGGCCGTGGACAGGCCGGGTCCCCTGGGTCCTTCCCTGTTTCCCTCTGGGACACGGGGGGCGTGGTTGCAGTTTCTTGCCCCCATTGGTGAGTACATTTCATGACAGAGGCACATACACACATAATTGCAAGCAACAGCAGGATTGTGTGTGTGTGTGTGTGTGTGTGTGTGTATGTGTGTGTATGTGTATATTTATATACATGTGTATAGATATGTGAATGTGTGAGTATATGTATGCATGTGTGAGTGTATGTATGTATATATATATGTCATTCTTTGATTTTTTTTCTCTTTTTTTTCTCTGTTGTTTTTCTCACTTTCTCCCTACCCTTTCCTTTCTACCTGTCAGGCCTGGCGTAAATAAATAAAATAAATTGAAAATACAAACATTAAATATGTTTGGTACACCAGAGCATTCAGATCATATTCCGATTGCGGAAAATGCCAGACATGACAGGCTTAAAAAAAAAAAAAAAAAAAATTCCAATCAGGAAGCTCCATGACCCATATATAATTTTCTTTGTCATCCAGAAGCAGTAAGCTGAAGGTATTAACTGTCCAACAGATCGACATGAAAACATTGATTCCTTACTTTTACGCAGCTGTTTTTTGCTAGAAGGCATTTTGACCATTGCCAGTCAAAAAGATGTCAGCATTTTGTTCATGGTTGCTAGAAACTGCTAGCTCACTGATACCGTCGCTACCCTATTTTGAGTGTGTGTGAATTGGTGTCATCTGCTTCAGGGAACAAGGAAATGACCTCTTTCTCTGAGCTTCCTGATTGGTTGAAATTTCGGGTTATTAAGGCAAAATTTCGAGAAAATAACCTGAAATTTTGAGTTAATAACTTGAAATTCCGAGTTGCAGGTGGTGATGTTTTTTTTTTTTAAGTGGTGGAAACAAGCTTCCATACTTTGGACTGTGGGAGGGAGCTAGAGTACCAAGAGAGAACCCACAGAGACAGAGAATGTGCAAACTACACACAGACAGGACCGAGATGGCCCACAGATTTGAGCCTGGGCGTCAGTGCTAACCACTGCACCACCTTGTCGGCTTTGTGGCATGTTTAATAGCACATCTAGGAGATGTACCATTTTATCTGGACTGGTTTGGTTGACTATCTGTGTACTTTGTATAGTCCTGTTCTAACTATGATCAGAGAAAAACGTTTGTTTGACTGCTGCTGGAAAAACTCATGAGGGGAGTAAGTCTGACAAATGCTAATGTTCTCCAAAGAGTTATAGAGTCAGTGGCGCCATGTTTCTCAGGGGATTCATTTTTTCCATCTTACAATTTTCTTGTGTGTATAACTACTTTGTCAAAGATAATAATTCTGTTGTTCTACCAGGAACTGGGCCGTGGGCGAACCCAATAATGCAGGTGAAGAAGACTGTGTACACGTGTTAAGTAATCAGAAACGGACTTGGAATGATCTTTCATGTGCAGCTACTATGAAGTGGATATGTGAAAAAATGCCACAACACAATGAATAATCTTTACTCTTTAAATAGATCCAGCTTAATGCTTCAGAGCTATAATGTGCAACTTTCCCTCTGGACATGAAAGATTCTTTATCTGAGGAGTTTCACTTCCATTTTGTTTAAATAAAGTTTAAAAAGAAAAGATTAAAATGTGTTGCCTTGTTGTGCAGCCCATGAGAGAACATGACTGACAAAACACCTGACTTGGTATACAGTGGCTTGCAAAAGTATTCATACCCCTTGAACTTTTCCATATTTTGTCACATTACAACCACAAACATAAATATATTTCACTGGAATTTAATGTGAAACACCAACACAAAGTGCTATACAATTGTGAAGTGGAAAGAAAATTATACAGGATTCAAAACATTTTTTACAAATAAAAAACTGAAAAGTGCAGTGTGCAAAAGTATTGAGCCCCCTGAATCAATACTTTGTGGAACCACCTTTTGCTGCAATTACAGCTGCAAGTCTTTTAGGGTATGTCTCCACCAGCTTTGCACATCTAGTGACTGAAGTTTTTGCCCATTCTTCTTTGCAAAACAGCTCAAGGTCAGTCAGATTAGATTAGCGTTTGTGAACAGCAGTTTTCAGATCTTGCCACACATTCTTGATTGGGTTTAGGTCTGGACTTTGACTGGGCCATTCTAGCACATGAATATGTTTTGTTTTAAACCATTCCATTCTATCCCTGGCTTTATGTTCAGGGTCATTGTCCTGCTGGAAGGTGAACCTCCGCCCCAGTCTGAAGTCTTTTGCAGACTCCAACAGGTTTTCTTCCAAGATTGCCCTGTATTTGACTCCATCCATCTTCCCATCAACTGACTAACTTCCCTGTCCCTGCTGAAGAGAAGCAGCCCCAGAGCATGATGCTGCACCACCATATTTGATAGTGGGGATGGTGTGTTCAGAGTGATGTGCAGTGTTAATTCTCCGCCACACATAGTGTTTAGAAATTTTGGCCAAAAAGTACAATTTTGGTCTCATCTGACCAAAGCACTTTGTTCCACACGTTTGCTGTGTCCCCAGCATGGCGTCTGGCAAACTGCAAACGGGAATTTTTATGCTTTCCTTTTAACAATGGCTTTCTTCTTGCCACTCTTCCATAAAGACCACATTTGTGCAGTGCATGACTAATAGTTGTCCTGTGGAAAGATTCCCCCACCTGAGCTGTGGATCTCTGCATTTTGTACAGTGTCACCATGGGCCTCTCAGCTGCATCTCTGTTCAGTGCTCTCCTTGTTTGGCCTGTAAGTTTAGGTGGACGGCCTTGTCTTGGTAGGTTTAGAGTTGTGCCATACTCTTTCCGATATTGGATTGAACGGTGCTCCGTAAGATGTTCAAAGCTTGGGAAATCTTTTTATAGCCTAAACCTGCTTTAAACTTCTCCACAACCTTATTCCTGACCTGTCTGGTGTGTTCTTTGGACTTCATGATGCTGTTTACTCCCCAATATTCTCTTAACCAACCTCTGAAGCCATCATGGAGCAGCTGTATTTGTACTGAGATTAGATTACACACAGGTGGACTCTTTTTAGTCATTAGCAGTCATCAGGAAACTTCTGAATGCAATCGGTTGCACTCAGAGAAAAGGGGGCTGAATACTTTTGCACACTGCACTTTTTCAGTTTTTATTTGTAGAAAATGTTTTGAATCCTGTATAGTTTTCTTTCCACTTCACAATTGTTTACCACTTTGTGTTGGTCTTTCACATTAAATTCCAGTGAAATATATTTATGTTTGTGACAAAATATGGAAAAGTTCAAGGGGTATGAATACTTTTGCAAGCCACTGTAACTACTTCCTGGTCAATCATTGAGTCCACACTTCATCCTGATGTTAATAAAGTGCATTTATTATTCTGAATTGACTGATAAAAACATCTTCATACCATGAAAACTAAATAGTTACTCTATTTAAAATATAACACTCAATACTATTTGAGTCAAATTCAAATTGTAAACATTAACACTGAGAGCTAACAAAACAGAACTACTCAATTAGTAGACTTAGATTATATATTAACTGTGTGTGGATTCCAATTAATTAAACTATTGTTGATATCAGTGCTCATTTATCCAGGTCATGGTAAAATCTTGAGTAGAAGGAATCTGGTCCTCTTTTGAGGTTCATGAAGAGGAGCCTTGCTCAGATGGCTTGTCAGCAGTATAAACTCAGCCACCTTTACACTACAAAACACCTCACCACCATCTTACCTCTGTTGTGGGGAACATTCCTCATCACATCCAAAACTCCTCGGTCCAGGAACTTAAACTGGCTCTGGATGAAACCATAGTATCTTTTGATATCACTTGCATACACACAACACTGAGGTAGTGGAGAGAGTCTGAAAATGCATACAGCAAGACAAATTCTTACACATTAAATTAAATTAAATTAAATTCAATTCAATTCAATTTTATTTATATAGCACCAAATCACAACAAACAGTCGCCTCAAGGCGCTTTGTACTGTGGGTAAAGACCCTACAATAACACAGAGAAAACCCAACAGTCAAAACGACCCCCTATGAGCAAGCACTTGGCGACGGTGGGAAGGAAAAACTCCCTTTTAACAGGAAGAAACCTCCGGCAGAACCAGGCTCAGGGAGGGGCAGTCATCTGCTGCGACCGGTTGGGGCTGAGTGGAGAGAGACAGGACAAAAGACATGCTGTGGAAGAGAGCCAGAGATTAATAATAATAATTAAATACAGAGTGAAGTATAAACAAGTAAATAAAGGTGAATGAGAAGAAACAGTGCATTATGGGACCCCCCCTCAGCAGCCTAGGCCTATAGCAGCATAACTAAGAGGTGGTTCAGGGTTGTCTGATCCAGCCCTAACTATAAGCTTGATCAAAAAGGAAAGTTTTAAGCCTAATCTTGAAAATAGAGAGGGTGTCTGTCTCCCAAATCCAAGCTGGGGCTGGTTCCACAGATGAGGGGCCTGAAAGCTGAAGGCTCTGCCTCCCATTCTACTTTTAAGTATCCTAGGAACCACAAGTAAGCCAGCAGTCTGAGAATGAAGTGCTCTGTTGGGGTGATACGGTACCATAAGGTCTTTGAGATAAGATGTATGTTAGGAGAAGGATTTTAAATTCTACTCTAGATTTAAAAGGGAGCCAATGAAGAGAAGCCAATATGGGAGAAATATGCTCTCTCTTTCTAGTCCCTGTCAGTACTCTAGCTGCAGCATTTTGGATCAGCTGAAGGCTTTTCAGGGAACTTTTAGGACAGCCTGATAATAATGAATTACAGTAGTCCAGCCTAGAAGTAATAAATGCATGGATTAGCTTTTCAGCATCAGTTTGAGAAAGGATGTTTCTAATTTTATAAATATTGCGCAAATGCAAAAAAAAGTGGTCCTACATATTTGTTTAATATGCGCATTGAAGGACATATCCTGGTCAAAAATGACTCCAAGATTTCTCACAGTGTTACTGGAGGCCAAAGTAATGCCATCCAGAGTAAGTATCTGGTTTGACACTGTGCTTCTAAGATTTGTGGGGCCAAGTACAAGAACTTCAGTTGTATCTGAATTTAGAAGCAGGAAATTAGAGGTCATCCAGGCCTTTATGTCTTTAAGACATTCCTGCAGTTTAACTAATTGATGTGTGTCATCTGGTTTCATGGCTAGATAAAGCTGAGTATCATCTGCTTAACAATGAAATGAAATGCTTTCTAATAATACTGCCTAAGGGAAGCATGTACAATGTAAATAAAATTAGTCCTAGCACAGAACCCTGTGGAACTCCATAATTAACCTTAGTGTGTGAAGACGACTCCCCATTTACATGAACAAATTGGAGTCTATTAGATAAATATGATTCAAACCACTGCAGTGCAGTACGTTTAATACCTATGGCATGCTCTAATCTCTGTAATAAAATGTTATGGTCAACAGTATCAAAAGCTGCACTGAGGTCCAACAGGACAAGCACAGAGATGAGTCCACTGTCAGAGGCTGTAAGAAGATCATTTGTAACCTTCACTAATGCTGTTTCTGTACTGTGATGAATTCTGAAACCTGACTGAAACTCTTCAAATAAACCGTTCCTCTGCAGATGATCAGTTAGCTGTTTTACAACTACTCTTTCAAGGATTTTGGAGAGAAAAGGAAGGTTGGAGATTGGCCTATAATTAGCTAAGACAGCTGGGTCAAGTGATGACTTTTTAGGTAGCGGTTTAATTACAGCCACCTTGAAGGCCTGTGGTACATAGTAATGAAGACAGATTGATCATTTTTAAGATTGAAGCATCAATAATTGGAAAGACTTCTTTGAACAGTCTAGTAGGAATGGGATCTAATAAACATGTTTATGGTTTGGAGGAAGTAACTATTGAAGTTAACTCCAAAAGATCAACTGGAACAAAAGAGTCTAAACAAATACCAGCAGTGCTGAAAGCAGCCGAACATGAAGATAAATCTTGGAGATGGTTTTTTATTTGTAAATTTTTATTTGTAAAATCCATGTAAAATCCATGAAGTCATTACTAGTTAAAATAAAAGGAATACTCAGCTCTACAGAGCTCTGACTCTGTTCTGACTTGTTCTTATTTTCTTCAATTAATGATGAATAGTAAGATGTCCTAGCTTTACGGAGGGCTTTTTTATAGAGCAACAAACTCTTTTTCCAGGCTAAATGAGCATCTTCTACTTTAGTGAGACTCCATTCCCTCTCCAGCTTACGGGTTATCTGCTTTAAGCTGCGCGTTTGTGAATTATACCATGGAGTCAGGCACTTCTGATTTGACTCCGTGGTATTATTCACAGTAACCTTTAGTTTGAGCTCAGTGTGCCTATTTCAGTGGTGGCTGCCACAGGGTAGTATTAAAACACAGGAACAGCTGAATATCAGAATGCAGCAAGACAGTCTATATTTGGAAATAATTTTGAGGAGCTGATGCTTTTACCCTGAAAATATTACACAGTCATCACTCGCTGTATCGCGGTTCACTTATTACGGCTTCACTATATCGCAGACTTAAAAAAAATATTGCTAAATCTGTTTTGCAGAGTTTTCACTGTATTGCGGTATTTTGCAATATATAGGTGTTTCTGTAACACCCCATAACGATGTTCATCACTCAAACGAAGAGATAAGTTATGCCTACACCTTTACAGGAAATAGAAGTTACAGCTGAGGGCGAAGATACTGCACCACCTTCATTGCCATCAGTACTGCACAGCTACACAATTCAGCAACTGCAGCAAAACACTTTTGCAACTATCAACATATTTTGTACTCTGATTTGATTCAGTACTTTATATTATAAGAACAGAAGCATTTACAGTTTGGATGCTTAAAATTTGTGTGAGATATGTTTCCCCTAGGCCTGCAATATATATTTTCCTTTTGGGGTCTTTAGCTTTATGATGACTTGTCCAACAAAGGGCCAATTGATGCCCCTCTCAGGGGGTCAAGTCCTGACACTCTCTATTCCTTGATAATTTATTTCTCTTCTGTGTCAAACATATCTCTCATGAATGATATCAAGTCATTTTATATAGTCATATATATATATATATATATATATATATATATATATCAGTGCACTCCAATATATATATATATATATATACTATACTTACTGTGCACATCTATATAGTTAAATGCCACTGGGAATACTGTACTTATTGACAACCTATGATTAATGCACATACCTGTATATTTGATACACTGATGTATATTTGTATTTGCACTTCTGTACATATACTATTCATTTGCACTTCTGATTACAGGATTTGATTGCCCTTTCCTTTGTACCTGTACTCAGCAGAGTGACAAATTTGAATCTAATCTAATATAGCTCAACAATAACCCCCCAGGTCTCTGAAACGCTGACCAACTGCCAGTATTATTTTCAAAACTACATTTAAAATACTTTTTCCCTTAAATTATATAATTCCCCTTTTTTAAAAAAAAAAAGTTTCAATGCTGTGGAAAATGGAAACAAGAATAGAATATAAAGATGGATTTTTAAAACTATTTTAACTGATTAAATATTACAAATATATAAAATAGGAACCTGAGAAATGTCACTGTTTTTGAAAGTTTCTAAAATTTGTTTCTGTTGTACTGCATTGAGGCACTTTCACACACAAACTTTCTTACTTCCCACCACTCTGCAGATCTGACCACAAACTAGCCCTGCTAACACAAAATATGTTCCTCTTGTTAATTGACAGCCTACACCCACAAGAGTTGTCAAGAGGTGGGGGTGTTGATTCTAAAGGCTGTGTTAGACATTTTTGAACCACGTGGAGTAAATGAGTGAAACAGTTTCTGTTTGGTTCACAGCCCTCTGCTGCCTGGTAACCACACAGGCCTTTTCCCCTTCTTCCCCCCAGACAAACTCTTTGGATCAAGATCTGCAAATTAGGCTCAAAGTCTTATGTAAATGGAACTGGAGGCTTTTTATTTATGTAAATGCACAACTATGTTCATCCTCCCTGTTCCATAAATAAATAAAATCAAATGAAACAAAATAAATAAAACACAAAAGTATGTTTTTGTATCTCTAGATGAATCCTAAAAAATAAAAAAATATTATCTTCAGAATTTCTGTGCAGCTGGTATTTTTAAACTGAAAGGTTTTAGTCGTTAGTCTCTTTCAATACTGAGATGATCATTTCAAGATCCTTGAAGTCATGAAAACAAGTTTGACTTCTGTTGCTTTTCATTTTACAGAACTTGTAATGTGTGAACAACATTCATAACATCTGACATGTGTGACTTCCTCTTAAGTTGAGAAAAAGGAGAAACCAGTGAAACACTTTGCAGGTCCTGAGCTGCAGAGCTGACCGCCTCAGGAAAAACAAGCAATGGAGGAAATTTATGTCAACGCTGAATATTTCAAATCTGACAACACAATAGCTTCAACAATAAATCCCAAAGGTAAGAAAGAAGTGACAAAAAAGGACCAGATCTATTTCTTCTGTTATTAGTGTCGTACACTTTTTTGTTTCACTGTTTGTTTCTTTTCAGGTCCAAGAAGCTCTAAGAGACGTTTCTATTCAGGTGTTCTTCTCTCTCTGGGACTGCTGAGTGTTTTCCTGCTGGTTGGACTCATCACCCTTGGGGTCTTCTGTGAGTCTGGTTCTCTGTAAATACTTGCTCTGACGTTCATCAGCTCATATGTGGACAGACTGAAAATTTGACCACAGAACATTTTGGATGGTGTGGTTCATTTTAAATGAAATTTGACAAAGTAAGCAACATTCAAATGTACAAAAACCTACAAATGAAAAGTGTTAAATCCATCACACACGTACACAGACACACAAATATATGAAAAAAGAGCACACTGAGCGAGTGCCAACACTCAGCTCTTTGATTGGGAACACAGGGGAAAGGGGGGGGGGGGGTCAAAGTGCTGCTATAGTAAACTCAGTGAAGAAGTGTGTGAAGTCTGATCGGTCTAGCTTGAACAGTATGTATGGAGTTATGGCCAACATTAAAGTTTTTGTGGAACAGATGCTGCGGACACCAAGAATTTGACAATAGCTTGATAGTTTCTTTGAAAAGGATGAGCTAAAACTGACTTGTGTTTTGAACATCTTTCCTTAAAAATTGTAAATGCTTGGATATTATAAATACATAAGATCCTTTGTGTCTGAGAAAAATGTCTCTCAATGCATTTCAGTGCATGATTCGACTGCATGTCTCTCTGCCACGAGCAGCAAACTTTCCTCCATGACTGAGGAGAGAGACCATCTGAGCGCAAATCTTTCAACTATGAGGAACAAACTTTCCTCCATGAACGAGAACAGAAACCTTGTGAATGCCCGTCTAACAGAAAAGACTGAAGAGCTGGAAAGACTTCAGAGTTTGTCCAAACAGAGTGAGTCAGTCAGTATTTATTTGTTGTGTCTTTGTAAAAGTTTTAACTCAGAAATAATAATAATAATTATGAACCACAATTTGTGGGTCTTAGCAACAGCAGTGCACCTTCTGTTCTTCACAAATTCATCTGCTGTTACTTGGTTTCCCACAGCAACCATTGGTGGTTATAATATGTCGTTTTTTTGTTTGATCAAAACCACAACAGTTCAGTGATTCACCCTCAGTTCTGAGATGATCACTAACTGAGTAAAAGAAACAAAGGCCTTCAGAAATGGCTGAATATCGATGCTGAAATGTATTACTTTATGAACCCTCAGCATGTAGATCTAAATGTAATTTTTCATTTCATTTACTAACTCAAAGCTTTGATGCATTGGTGCTACCCCCCTAATGTAAATAACTTTATGACTGCGCAGCGATCCATCTATTTTCAGCCTCTCTCAGCTGTTATAAGGGACAGGGTACACTCTGGACAGGTTGCCAGTCTGATGAAGGGCCAGCACAGACACATTTATATACCTTCAGTCAGCTTAAAGTCACCATTTAAATTGTCACTCATGCCTTTGGACCTGATCTCAAACTGAGATCAAATGAGCATTGTTACAGGGTTCTTAAAAGATCATCAATCATTAACTTCCTGAAATATTACTTGCTTGTAATTTCTTCCAGAAAAAACATGTCCTGCAGGATGGAGTATGTTCAGCTGTAGCTGCTATCTCCTGTCTGGAAGCTCTGGTTCCTGGGAGGCAGCCAGAAAGGACTGCAGAGACAGAGAAGCAGATCTTGTGGTGATAGACAGCCCTGAAGAACAGGTAAAGTGTGTTATTGTGTTTGTAAATGAATATTAAACTTCAAACTCCTAATTTTTTATGTCAATAAAATAAATAAATAAACAAAACGAAGTTTTTATTTGACCTTCTTAGCATTTCATTAACACATATTTGGGCATAAAAATCTGAAACAAACATTGTATAATTTTATCACAGTGTAGACAACAGCTCTAATTAGCACCAGATATTTTCCTGTGGCTGTATACAGGATTTAATAAAACTTAGTTTTACTCTTTGAACAAAGACATTTTTGTCAGTGTTACCACAAAAAGAATAAAGTTATCTAAAAAGCTATCTAAAAAATCATGATGAATTAGAGTATTTTAAGACAGATTTATAGAACTTCAGTATATCAGAGGAAGCCATTCAGATAAACATTTTATGGGGGAAACGATCTGTGAATGGAAGAAGAGGAAAAAGAATAAGGAAGTGTGGTGGTGCAACGAAGACAAGAAAAACAGAATAGAGGAAGATGCGGAAGAATGCAGGAGATGCAGCATACACAGTTCTTTTATGGGAGTTTGTAGTAGCCAAGGGGCAGGAGTGAGAGGAAGTCATATGCTTTCATGAAATTAGTACACACTTCTAAGACTCCACTGACAGAAAACATTTTGACCACTCTTTTTTACACAGTATTACAGATTTTGGTGGCAATGATTTAATTACTGTGACTGATGAATTAAAGGACTGAGAGTTACAGCATGTTGTAGGTTAACTAGAGTGTTTTGCTATATGAGCTGCTGAGAAACACATCTTCAGTGCTCAGGAGGTACAGCAGGTCGTCTGATAATCGGAAGGTTGATGTTCAATCCCTGGCTGCTCCAGTCTGCATGGCAAAGTATCCTTGAGCAAAATACTGAACCCCAAGTTGCTCTCCGATGGAGCCGTCGGATCATGAAAGCGTGTGAATGGGTAAACGCAAACGTGTTGTATAAAGTGCTTTGAGTGCTCAGCTGGAGTAAAAAAGCACTCTATAAGAGCTAGTCATTTATCGTGTATGAGTATGTTGTATAAAGTCCTTTGAGTGCTCAAGTAGACAAGTGCTATATAAGAACCAGTCCTATTACCACTTAGTGCTGGTTTTGGATTTTTTTTTAAAAAAAAGTTTTGATTATAAATGAATAAACTGCAAAGACTATAATTCTGGTTCAAAACTAAAAGCAAATATTTTCTCCATGTTAAACAGAGCTTCCTCATGACAATCACCAACGGACACACTTGGATTGGTTTGAATGACAAAGAACAGGAAGGACAGTGGAAATGGGTGGATGGAGCTCCACTGATTCTGACGTAAGTCTTCACTTTGGTTCAGATTATTACTTTTATTACATTTACAAAAGCTATTTGCTAAACCTATAGATGCATGCAGAAATAACCACACTTCTGAGGTTACCTGTCAGTGGGTTGGGTCAAGCTGCAAAGCCAAAAGCTTAAAGATGTATACTCCTTGCAATCTGGACTGGTGTGTTTGGTCATCTGTATACTTTTTGCAGACATGTTTAATAACCAAATAACCACAACATCCTGTGAAAAAGATTAATTGGTTGCTATCTTCATCAGTATCTGAAATTTGGTGATCCTAATGCACAGTGTTCATAAAAGCTCCTCAATTTTTATCTAAACTCCTGATGATGAAACTCCCACATCCATAACAAACATTTTAATTTCTCTTTAATAATAATAATACAATAATGTTGTCACTGACCTGCTAGGTACTGGGGAGACGGTCAACCTGATAATGATGGTGGAAGAGAACACTGTGGTCATGTCAGAAATGATGAGAAAAGGTCTTGGAATGATCTTCCATGTTCAGCATCTCTTAAATGGATCTGTGAAAAAATACCATAAAACCACTGTACAGTTTCTTAAAGATCTTTTCATAAATGTTTTGTAGTTTTAGTTGTGATTGTAATTCATAGTCTAAGCTTTAATTTACTCTGTTTTATTCTATGACTAGGTATTTTGTTGCAGCAAAAATGTGCATTTTATTTATTTTAGTTTTGCTTCAGTGGCAGTCAGAAAAATCATTATCAAATAGCAGCACTGCTATATATAATTGCTTAAGTTTCTTCATGCAAAAGTTACTTCACTATGTTTTGGTCCCAGCTCTCTGCTCACTTTGCAACCGTACTGTGCTTTTGCCATTTTCCGTTTCTTATAGTACCACCTGTGAACTCTGTGGCTCTCAAGATTTGCAAATTAGGCTTGAAGTGTTTATATATATTGTACCAGAGGCTTATTATTTAAATGCAGGCTTATATGTATCATTGGTGTTACATAAATAAATAAAATCCATATAGATGTAATTTATAAACTGAATGGTCTTATTCATCAGTCACACCCTTCATAGCTGAGATTCATATTTTTTACTTTGCTCTTTTAATGGAGGTCCTGAGCTGCAGAGCTGACCATCTCAGAAAACAAGCAATGAAGGAAATTTATGTCAAATCTGACAACCCAATACCTTCAACAATGAATCGCACAGGTAAAAAAGAAGTAACAATATATATATATATATATATATATATATATATATATATATATATATATATACACACAGAATCAAACATGGAAAGACCCAGGGGACCTGGGTCATCCATGGCCCGCCAGGCGCTCAGAAAACCTGAGGCCACACATCCTGATGGCAACCGCGTGCACACCCCAGAGGAGGAAGGAGAGAGACCCTAGACCGAGCCCCCATGGTTGGAACATAAGGATGCCTGTAAGCACACGTGGCACCAGGACACACAAGGTTGCCGGTCAATGATCCATGTTAATATGATATCATCAGATCTGCGACATGAAGCAGGCCATGAAGCTGAAGAAGGAATCCTAATGGGCTTAGTAAGTCCTAATGGGACTCTGGAGGCAGCTGATGGGTACTGGCAGGCCAAGCAGAATGTGGCTTGGGTGGTGGTTAAAGCAAAATCTTGGCTGTTGGAGGAGTTCGGTGAGACATGGAAAAAGACTTTCAGACGTGATTCTGGCAAACCTTCAGGCGACTTAGGAGGGGAAAGTGATGAGCTACCTATACATTGTTTAGTGCCAGTGGGGTGCTGCTAACTTCAACTGAGGATACAGTTGGGCAGTGGATGGAATAATTCAAGGACCTCATTAAGCCCACTGATGTGCCTTCTGTAGAGGACGCAGAGTCTGGGGATGAAGTCACTGAGGTATTTAACAATTCCTTGGTGGCAGGGCCCCTGGGGTGTTGTTGTAGGGCTGTCTTGGTTGACATGCTTCTGCAATGTTGTGTGGAGATCTGGGGTGGTGCCTCTGGATTGGCAGCTTAGGGTGGTAGTCTCTATCTTTACAAAGGGAGACTGAAGGGTGTGCTTCAGCTATAGGGGGATCACAATCCTCAGCCTCCCCGGGAAGGTCTGTGCCAGGGTGCTGGAAAGGAAAGTTTGTCAGTTAGTTGAACTTCAGATTCAAGAAAAACAATGAGGTTTTTGTCCTAGTCAGCTGTGTTAAATACAGAACTAGGCTCCAGTAATACTAAGATGGAGCAGTCTCCTGCATCAGACGCAGAAAGGTCATTTGACACTTTGAGCAGAGCAGTGTCCGTATAGTGTGTCTTTTGAAACCTAGACTGAAGTTTATCAGTTATGATGTTCCACTAAAAATATATATTATGTCCTTCTCTCTTAATGTAAGTATATGACGGTTTCATGGTGAAATCTAGTTTTGATTTTTTATTATTCTGTAGTGTTTGCCTTAAAAGATACAGCTTGTTATAGAACAGTCCTACAGGAGCTTAAACACAAGTATTTTTGTTAGCTTGTATACTTGCATTGTTTGTGAAGCAGGAGAGTCTCTTTGTAATGTTTCTATTGTGTAACTAACTTCAACCTTGGATATAGAATGATTGAAGTAAGTAAATTATGGCCTTGTCTGGGGTTTGAACCCAAGACCTCTCACACCCTAAGCAGTAATCATAACCCTAGACCAGGGGTGTCCAAACTATGGCCTCGAATTTTATATGTCCCACAATACGTGTTGTTTTTGGTAATGACTACAACTCAGCATGCAATTCCTCTTTTTAACTCATGGAGGCAGTGTCGTGTAACAGATGTCTGCCAACTGCTTCAAACCCTCAAACTAATCTCTGAAAATGTCAGAGAAATTTTGCAGTTTAGCAATATCTTGATAAATTGAGCAAATATTTGATGTTTGCACATCTACATTCTTGCCTGAAAACATCTTAAAAGTTTATTTTTTATCATATTTCAAACTTTTTGGCCACTGTCCTCCACCATTGCTGCATTTGAGTTTTGCTGCACAATGAATGATGGGATATGTTAGGCCACAAAGGATACACCATACCCATCCTTCAAATCCAGGGAAAAGAAGGACACATTCTTCGACCGCATTTGGAGGAGCCATCAAATTTGGACATCTTTCTTGGCTCTTGAATTTGGACACAGCTGCTGTGTGATGACCTGCACCTTGGGTGGGGGTCATAGGTGACACACAGTGTTGCCAACTTAGCGACTTTTCAGAACCCCTAGTGACTCCGCACCCCCACCCCACCAAAAAGCAACTAGTGAGAAATTTAGTGACTTTTTCCAGTGACTGCAGTGACTTTGAGACTTTTTGAGATAGTCCAGAAAGCTGAACTCCTCCACTGACATCCTGTTCTGTGTACATACAGCGCTCCCTTCGTATATACAGACTTCACTTTGGCATCGAGGGGACATCCCCCACCCCCGGACTGTGCTGCGAACAGAACTGCAACTTTTTCAGAGACACTTGTCACAAACAGAGCCCTGCATCACACACTTCCCAGCTCTGTGGGAGGTCATGGTTGTCAGTATGGGTGTGCAAACATAGCATTATGCAGCAGTTAGTGCTGGTGAGTTCAGTGACCATTTTTGGGATTTTGCAGTGACCCTGATGATGCTCCACCTGTCATCAGCCAACACCATCATCAGCCTTTTTACCAGTATCGTGCCAAAAAGTGATTTTTGGTATTTGCCAAAAAAATAGAAGATTTGCGCTATATTTAAACTGTTCTAAAAGAACAAACAGATCTCTCATGAATGATATGAATTCATTTTGAGTGAGAAAGAACACTCCTGTCACAGGTAGAAGCTGCAATCAGGTGTTGGCAAAGTTTCCTTTATGTATTCTTTATTTATCAGGAAAAAAGAAACAACTTTTTTTTTAGAGAGATCTGGCCAAGGGGCAGCAGAAGTTGCAATACATATAACATCACAGCTCTATAAAGATGTTTGATGTGGCCACAAAGGACTGGACTGATTGTAATGTTGATGCAATAATGCAGTCATAAAGATATATGCAAAACAAGCCATTTCTTTTATTTTATTTATAAGGCCTAAATCATGTTGACTACAGTCAGCAGAGACGTTATACATCAGAAACCCATCTACAGATTCCAAGATCACCCGTTCAAACAATACTATGTAAGTACAAGTTATTCTAATGTCTCACTACTTTGCCAAAGTCTAGAAGACCCAAACTGTCACCCTCAGATAAGGGAAATTGGTTAGGATGTTCAGGAATAATCCAGGAACCACCAAGGCTCAAGCCTGCCATGAACTGGAAACTACTGGAACACCAGCATCACTGTCCATAAACATAAACAACCCCCCCCCCAACCTGTATTTCATGTTTTAAAGCTGTGTAATGATGGCCACATGAAAAGAAACACAAGTCAAACTTCTATTCTGCTCTGAAGAGCTGAACACTTTTATTTATTTCTTTTGATAAAGTAAACATAAAAGATTTGAGCACATATTCACAAAGTTTAGCGCCTAGTGATGAAAATCTAATGAAATTTTAAAAGTATATATTAGTATATGAATTTTCCCACAGTGTGGGTTGGTAACATTTTTGATGCTTCCGATTGCCCAGGCAAACTGTAACCATCTCTCTTCTTGCAAGAATAAACCCTTTTTATCGGACTGATCGTGTGGTCTTGTTGTAGAATTTATCCAACAGAAACAAAGCACACTGGGCCAACAGCCCAGGATCATGACAGTATGTAGATCTATCGATAAAAAATAACAGTATATATTTATAGGTACATTTCAGAATTGCATCCATTTAGCTAAAGCGAAATACATTTTCAGAAATACAGAATAATAATCAGATGAAAATATAATAAAATATTAACCATAGCTAAACTTGCATAATATATGTACACATTTCAATAATCAAATAAGTGGTCTTATGGTACTTTTTCACAGACCCACGACAGAGAATTTCCACATGAAACATCATTCCACAAAGTGTTTTCATGATTTCTGATATGAGCACAGTCCTCTTCTCCCCACTCTGGGTCTCCACCACCATTATCAGGTTGCCCAGTTGCCCAGTACCTAGCAGATCAGTGACCAGAATTGTTATCTTTGACAAAGGAATTAAATTTGAAACATTTATAAAAACACAAAAATGGGAACAACAATTTAAATTCAATGCAGATTTATTTATATTAGCACCAAATCACAACAATAGTTGTCCCAGGTCACTTAATACTGTCAATTTGAAGACCTTCAGTATCCTGGATAAAACTCCAGCAATCAAACAGTTTGTCGTGTGGGAAGAAAAAACTCCCTTTTAAACTAACATATTGATCCTGCTGTAACCAGGTTTCTATAAGGCAGAATAAATCAGTATGTTGCTCAATTACTAATATTTAATTGTACACGGTTAATTGTTTTGCTTCACTTCTAATTTTTTTCTTTATGACTTTCTATTGCATCTCTCCCCAGAATCAAACCAGTGATCTTTCACTTGTTAGGCAAATGTGTAAACCATTCACTACAGAGCCTTTTGCACCAAATACCAGACAAAAAACACTGATGAAGAAGAAAAGCTACTTTGTCTCCTGATGTGCTTTTCTTTTCTTTCTTTTTTTTAACCAAATGTTCTTACTGTTATTCATTATAAAATAGTTAGTGGCCCTATGTGCTTAATACGTTCAGCTTACACACAGAATATCCCCAGTTTTGTTTTGGGGGACACAAACCCAGTGCAAAACCTGCATTTCCAGATGCAGCTGGAAAATACTTCCCTCACTCTAAGAGGATTAGTCACTGTCATACCCCATAAAGCAATAAATATAAGTCTCTAAGATTTTCAGCCACTAAAATCTAAGTCCAACAGTGAGGTTATTTCTGCATGTGCTGCATCTATAATATAATTATTAACACTTACATTACAGCCAGAGGAGTTTCGTCTACCCATTTCCACTTTCCCTCCTCTTGTCTGTCAGTTAAACCAATCCAAGTTGGTCTCTGGGTGAATGTAGCGAGGAAGTCCTGTTCCGCAAGAATAAAAACATTACATTTTAGTTTTTGAACCATAATTTGGTACATGTTGATGGATCATATCATATACTCCTGATGATCCTTCCATTGTTACCACTTCATCTGCAGCACTATTAGCTATTTTGAACCAGTGTTGCCAACTTGCAACAGCATGTTCAAATTAAATCTGGCTCTCCCGATGTCCCCCCACCCCCCACCCCCCACCACCACTACCACCACCACCATTTTTAAAAGATGTTTGGGACATTACTGGAACTTATGCAAATGCTAGTAAATAGTAGGGTGATGTGCCTGTAATTTCTGGTAGTCTGGATGTCTTTTTGTTGTCCAACTTCAGGCCTTTCATAGTGCAGAGTTGGCACTTCTGAGAGTTCTTAATGATATTTTATTAACAACTGACTCTGACGACCCTGTTATACTTATGCTATTGGATACAGTATATCATAATATTTTTTCACATTTAGAACATTATGTTTGCATTAGAGATAATGCATTGGAGTGGTTTAAGTCAAAATTGTGGAACAGAGGTTTTTTTCTGTCGCTCTTGGTAAATTCTGCTCATCTTCTGGTTTTCTTTTGTGTGGTGTACCCCAGGGGTCTATCCTTGGGCTTCTTCTTTTTAGTATTTATATACTTCCTCTTGGCTCTTTGTTCCTTTTGTATAGTTCTGTTTTGTTACTTTTCTGTGTGTAAGCGTCAGGTTACTTCTTGCCTTATTTTGGTAGTGTCTTGTTTCATGTGCAGTGTGTAATTTGGTTCACCTGTGTTCACTCCTGTTTCCACTTCCCTCTTTAGCCCTCCAATGTATTTAAGTCCTGTGTTTTCTCTGCTTCTTCATTGAAGATGTTAGGTTGGAGTGTTTGTGTGTTGTGTTGTTTTGCCTCGCTTTGCTTTTGTTTGTGCTCTTTGTCTGGCTCCCACAAGGATATTTGTATTTTGGTTTTTGTTTCACAATAAACATCTTTTAAGTTATGGCTGTTTCTGGAGTCCTGCATCTGGGTCCATCTCTGCCTGTCACACCGCCCAACATGACAAAAAGCTCTTGCAGTATTAGTTTACAACAAACCCAAAGTCTGAAGATTTGTTGTAATACTAATATAAAGCAGAGTGGTTAATCTGGTATGTAAGTTAGACATTTTATCTTTTGGCTTTCTGGACAAAAACTGCTGACCAAATAAATGGTGTTATTTAACTTTAAAATTTTATTTTGTTATATAATGGGAAGAAAAAAGAACCTTAAATTTAAAGTAAATATTTATTATAGTCTCTGTATGTTTTCTCTAGGATACAGAACCTGAAGAAAAACAATAAGAAGCATTGCCCTGGTTCCTGAAGAGTAAGTCATCCTGGATGATGTCTGTGACTTCCCAACTGCATTTGCCCTTCTGTTTGGACTCATTTATGCACTTAACCTGGACTATCCAAAGGACTTAAGGTACACTTTTGAACAAATGTAAAAGGTGTTTATGGGTCTTGGTACCCAGTGCTCAGCCCAAGTTCAGGCTTTGAAGAATAGTTTGCTGAAAAAAGCCTACCAGGAAGGTGCTCATGCTAACAAAGCTCCACCCAGCCGCCCACCCGTCCATCCATCCATCCATCCATCCATCCTCTTAGGCTTATCCTGTTTAGGATTGCAGGGGGCTGGAGCCTATCCCAGCTATTATAGGGCAAGAGGCAGGGAACACCTGTACAGATCACCAGTCTGTCACAGGGCTAACACAGAGAGTACAACAACCATTCACACTCACATTCACACCTGTGGGAAGTTGAGAATCACCACTTAACCTGATTTTCTTTAGTGACCAAATGGTATAGTAATTTGACCGGGTTTGTCAATGAAGTCAGGCCAATGCATACATTTCGGTTATTTATTTTTTTAATGTTCATTCATTCGAAAAGTGCAATATCTGACAAATTAATATTTAATAAATTGTTCATAATCCTATTAAGTATACTATAAAAAATGCTGAAAAGTAACTATTGCATTTGTGTTACGTTATTGAAGTACTTACAAAGTAATAAAGTTTCAGTTATTAAGTTTTCAGATATTTTTCTCTCTTTTTGTACCTTATTGCTTGATTAAAGTACAGCTGAACTATCTAGTGCTGATCCTGCACTTATGATGTATTATCATTTTTTCTACCTTTTATTACTGCTACATAGTGTCTTCCCTTTTCATATGCTATGAAAGAAGTTTTTTTCCTATTCACTTTATATGGCAGAACCTTAGTGAATGACACTGGATTGGATGGCTAAAAAAATTGATTATAAGGATGCATACTGACCCTGTGCAGTCTACCTTTTTAATGTTTGCTATTAATAGACCTAATAGTGATGGTGATTTTGTTTTACAGAAAATGCTTTCAAATTTTAATATTAAAAAGTCTCTGAAAACTTTTTTTCTACAAGACTGCACAGTTTTTAGTTGGTTAAAAATGGAGGCAACATTGCAAAATATTTTTGAGTATACTCAACTAATGGACATTGAAGCTGAACAAACTAAACAGTTTAAGTTAAAAGTAAGAATCTCTCAACTAAAAATTAGCACTGCTGTCAGTATATGTTTTCAATTTAAATGAAGTTTCCAGTCTCGTCTAATGTAGTAATTTGAATATATTTGACTTAAGTACAGGAGTAGATCTGAATAGCAATCTTATATTTGAAAAACACAACACCATGACTGAACTTCTCAAATTAAGTTGACTGAACTTTTCATCTTGAGATGACTGAACTTCTCAATTTAAGTTGATAAAACTCATTAGCTGAGTAAACACAAAAAAGCTTTGCGGCTGGTTGCTTTACTTTTTTAAGTTTACTCAACTTTTCTTTTTTTTTTTTTTACAGTTTGCAAAACCTTTAATTCATTCGTCACGAAGTTTATTCATCAATTAACAAGTCATTGGCACCAAAATGATAGGCTCCCCAGATTTTTTTTTAACAACCAAACTCATTAAAATGTTTACAGATTTTATCAGAACAACAGTGGAGTCTTGACATTTGTTCTTCATCATTTAATTTCCTTTAAGTCTTGTCATGCAACTTTTCACTGACATTAAAAAGCCACTGAACCATACCTTCATGTAACAAGGACAAACGACTGCTGTTGTGTATGTAAGTGAATACTGTTCATATATTATTTCAAGAGCAGAAGGTTTTACGTTCCACTGAATGTAAATAACTTGTATATATTGAGGAGAAACATGTTTTTCATCTTTTGGTCACACAACAAATTCATTAAAGAGAAATATGAAAAATGATACAAAAACTGCCAAATACAAAAATCAGTATTTTTTCAGTACCAAAACAAAAAGTACGGAGGAAAGAAAACATAGGCCTACTATGTGCAATAGTGCAGTAACAAAAGAATGCAGGGAATCACTCCACTTCTGTCCCATCTGCCCTTTTTTCTACAGATGCTCAACAACCTCATACCTAATTTTCTTTCTCAAAAAGTAATAGAGGAGAAACCTGAATGTATGCTGCATCCAGTATTTGTCTGCATTTTCCTGTATTCTGCTATTCTTCCTTACTCCACCACACACCTAATATTTTTGTAAGAATAAAACTGTTTTGGGAGTTTATTTATATCCTGTGTTATCTCAGAAAATGCTTGTGGCCAGTTAGACTTGTTGTTTCTAGTGAAACTGATTCAATATTGCTGAAGTAGTTAAACGTTGAAATGTTCAGGGAAACATTTTTAAACCATGGAAAATACACATAATAAAACAAGGGATGAATTTCAATATGTATTGATAAACACAATAAAGCACATTCATATGAACAATACCTGTTCTTCAGCGCTGTCTATCACCACCAGAGAGAGAGAACAGAGAGGAGATAACAGCGACAGCTGAACATTCTCCATCCTGCAGGACACGTTTTCTCTGGTAAAAACATCAAACAAAAATATTAACCATTTACTGGACAAGGAAACATATGCTAACTTGATTTGCAACATAACAATAAAAAAATGTCTCAAAAGTAAAACGGTTTTGCAATATCCTCCAATAACGCTCTAGGGTTGAAATTTTGAATTTCAAAGTATTTCCGAGTGCCCTACAAAGGGTTAAAGAGTGTCAGTAACAACGACAACTTTAACTGCTTCGTTTTACACGGAATACTGTAAAAATTCAAGGGAGCAGTGCTGTATGAAATTGTTTTGGATATTTATTTGAATTAATGACTATATTTATATGCTGCTGTTTGTTTCTAATGGGAAACTTGCAGATTAGAGCTCTGAAACCTTAAACTTGATCTTTTGCACAATGAAGGACGATTCATCGTGTTCAGGGCTGAAGCTCTTCTACACCCTAGTAAAAGGAGGAGTGGAAAACTTCAGATCAGAGGGAAATCTGTTTTACTGATTGCACAGGTATTCTCGGTGCTAAAAGCTCACAAATGTAACTGATCAATTTTCTCATTTGTGCTGTAGCAGCAGCAACTCCAGCAGTGTAAAAAGGACAGATCAGGACCAAACAAAATGAATATCTATGAATTCCTTTGATACTGTGATGTTTTGCCAACCCATTAAGCTTGCTTTGTAAACCCCCCCCCCCCCCCATGTAGGCAGAATTAACCTGACCCTGTTTTTTAAAGCCAAACTAGAAGAAAACCCACTGGAGCACATGGAGAACCACAAACTAAACTGTATGTAGGAATACATGCATGCAATAATGTCACAACAAGCTGTTTTCTCAATGAATACATGAATATAATTTTACAGATTAGAAAATGTTGTTTTTGTAACAAATGTTTTTATAACAATTCGAAACAGATCACAACATTAAAATAAAGAATACAATAACATTTATAGATAAAAAAATAAGGTTGTTCCTCTTCAGCTAAATATCTAGCCAAAATTGAATGCAGTTAAAATGTAGAACAGAATAAAAGTCAATGTATCAAATATAGCAACAACACAAGGAAATCCGGCAGACACACATTTCCTGCTGACGATGGCTGTGCACAGACAGAAAATAATTAAAGCTGCACTTTTTTTTCACTTGCCAAATATCTTAGTGTTGTGATCACTTTCATTTCTTCAATTATAGTGTTATGTTCTGCAGGCATGAGTGAGTCCCTGATGAGAGTGACTGCCTGCAAGATCCAATTTGTAACATTTGAAGTCATTCAGCCTTCCTACCTTGAAGTAGTGCTATTTATTTAAATAAGTGTACCACTAACACAGATATGTATGGTTCAGCTTTACTTCAGGTCTAAGCTTAACTGCTTTAGTTGCACTCACAAGCTTACATGTGTTAGTCAATAATAAGTGACCGCATAATCAAAAGTGATTCTGTGTGAATAAAAGTCACCCAAATTTCCTTCACTTGCATTATACAACAATAGACTGTATACAAAAGATGGACATCACTGGGTCTGAAAAGTAAAAGTTCTCTAGAAATGCCTTTAAAACCCTTGAACACCGAACCTGTCCTTGCTGACACAATGTCTTTCAAATGTCCATTGCTCACAATGCTGGGAAACACAACTAATAAATCTCAGTAGAGACAAGGACTCACTCTGTTTGGACAAACTCTGAAGTCTTTCCAGCTCTTCAGTCTTTTCAGTAAGACTGGCATTCAGATGTTCTCTCTCCTCAGTCATGGAGGAAAGTTTGCTGCTCGTGACAGAGAGACGTGCAGTTGAATCATGCACTGAAATGCATTGAGAGACATTGTTTTAGAGACACAAAGGTCCTTATGTATTTATAAAATCCAAGCATTTACAAATTTTCCTTATAATTACTTCACAGACTCGTTCACTGGGTTTACTATAACAGCACTTTGAACACTTTTCATTTGTAGGTTTTTGTACATTTGAATGTTGCTTACTTTGTCAAATTTCATTTAAAATGAACCACACCATCCAAAACATACTGTGGTTGAATTTTCAGTCTGTCCACATATGAGCTGATGAACGTCAGAGCAAGTATTTACAGAGAACCAGACTCACAGTAGACTCCAAGGGTGATGAGTCCAACCAGCAAGAAAACACTCAGCAGTCCCAGAGAGAGAAGAACACCTGAATAGAAACGTCTCTTAGAGCTTCTTGGACCTGAAAAGAAACAAACAGTGAAACAAAAAAAGTGTACGACACTAATAACAGAAGAAATATATCTGGTCCTTTTTTGTCACTTCTTTCTTACCTTTGGGATTTATTGTTGAAGCTATTGGGTTGTCAGATTTGAAATATTCAGCGTTGACATAAATTTCCTCCATTGCTTGTTTTTCTGAGGCGGTCAGCTCTGCAGCTCAGGACCTGCAAAGTGTTTCACTGGTTTCTCCTTTTTCTCAACTTAAGAGGAAGTCACACATGTCAGATGTTATGAATGTTGTTCACACATTACAAGTTCTGTAAAATGAAAAGCAACAGAAGTCAAACTTGTTTTCATGACTTCAAGGATCTTGAAATGATCATCTCAGTATTGAAAGAGACTAACGACTAAAACCTTTCAGTTTAAAAATACCAGCTGCACAGAAACTCTGAAGATAATATTTTTTATTTTTTAGGATTCATCTAGAGATACAAAAACATACTTTTGTGTTTTATTTATTTTGTTTCATTTGATTTTATTTATTTATGGAACAGGGAGGATGAACATAGTTGTGCA
Organism: Pterophyllum scalare; assembly: GCA_024447675.2. NCBI lineage: Eukaryota > Metazoa > Chordata > Actinopteri > Cichliformes > Cichlidae > Pterophyllum > Pterophyllum scalare. Next base: position 38,358 of record JAMQGT020013587.1, read on the forward strand.
TTTACATAAATAAAAAGCCTCCAGTTCTGTTTACATAAGACTTTGAGCCTTATTTGCAGATCTTGATCCAAAGAGTTTGTCTGGGGGAAGAAGGGGAAAAGGCCTGTGTGGTTACCAGGCAGCAGAGGGCTGTGAACCAAACAGAAACTGTTTCACTCATTTACTCCACGTGGTTCAAAAATGTCTAACTCAGCCTTTAGAATCAACACCCCCACCTCCTGACAACTCCTTTGGTTGTAGGCTGTCAATTAACAAGAGGAACATATTTTGTGTTAGCAGGGCTAGTTTGTGGTGGGAAGCAATCAAGTTTGTGTGTGAAAGTGCCTCAAGGTTCAGGTTACTCATTTTATATATCTTTAATATTTAATCATTTAAATATTTTTAAAATCCGTCTTTATATTCTATTCTTGTTTCCATTTTCTACAACACTGTATTTTTTTTTTCCTGTGGTCAGATCTGCAGAGTGTGGACGTGATAAAGTTTGTGTGTGAAAGGGCCTCAAGGTCCCAGCACAGAGGCAATGCAGTAAAGCAAGCAGAATCAATTTTTAGAAACATTCACAAACAGTGACATTTCTCAGGTTCCTCACTTCATATATTTATAATATTGATTCAGTTAAATATTTTTAACATGGACTGGACTCAACAGACAGACTCAGCTCACAGACTGCAGTTTTAAAAGATTTATTTAACAAGTTAATGACGTGTTCTGTGGAACAAACTGTGGGTACACTGTAGGACTGCATGGGAAGGACAAATCCACACATGTCCCACATGGGTCTGGCTGACAGCAGTTTGGCCTTTTCTTGGTCGTTATAGATTTTATGGGATTTTCCCACAGCAAACCTCCACTGGGGCTCAGAGAGATAAATTTGCTGTCTGTCCTGGAGGGGCTCATGGGATGAGGTGGAGCAGGAGAGTGAGCGTTATGCTTATACTAGTGTGTATATAATGTCATAAATTTGTATGTCAAATTTATTCTGTTGTTATTTATCCTGTCATTTTGCTTTTAGTTACCCAGACAGTAAGTACAGTAACCCTGTAGTCCGTTCGGCAGACACAGCACAGACCGTATAATTTCTGTTGTTCACATTTCATTTTGTATCAGAGCACTTTTTACTCTACATTAGACCCACATTTTTACAGTTTTCTTTCCAGTCAGAAATCTTTAAAACCATCTGGTTTTTATTTGTTGGTCACAGAGATGAAGTGACTGTTGACAGATTTTATGTTTCCACATGTGAAAAAGGTTTGTTTCTTAACACAGGTGAGTCTGTGTTATGAGAAATGTATTCGCTGTTTTGAGAGCTGCAATAAGAGTTGTGAGAATGATGTTTCTTATGTGAGAACTGCATCAGTGTGATCAATGATGAAATCAGTTCTTCTAAATAGCCTTCACTGAAATTTAACACAACAGTTTGCTCTAGTGGAAGCTCATGTTGTTACCAACTGTTTAAGAGGTGCCAGACTGTGGATGAAATATAAAGCTTTTTCATAAAGCAGCTGCTCATCAAAATTATTGTAAAATAATTGTCCCTACTGAGGTGACTGTTTGTTGTGATTTGGCGCTATATAAATAAAACTGAATTGAATTGAATTGAATATTCTCTCATACGCTCTTATATTCTCTTACAGGACTCTCCACAGTGGACTCTGTGCTGGTGCGTTGATACTGTTGCCCTATTGACAGACACCAGTGCATTAAACTGAAGTGACTGAAGTAATGCCACACTGAGACAAAAACGATCCACAGACTTTTATTTTTCCAGCACTTAAGAAACCACAGTCTTTGTCTGCTTCCTAATAAGGGACTGTGTTTGATTCTCCTGATTTAAAATTGTCTGCTGACCAAATACAATAACAATGTAGACACAAATACCACAGCTGGCAGTTTTCTCCATGAATGCATCAGTATAATTCTGCAAATCAGAAAAGGTTGCAATTTTTTTACACCCATTCAAAACTGAATAATCTAGAGTAGAACAACAATCATAGCTAAGATTGCAGAACGTGTAGAATATATATGATCTCCAACAAACTGTACAGTGGTGTTACAGTATTTTTTCACAGATCCACGTCAGAAAAACTGTACATTTACGATCATTCCAAGTCCTGCGGTCATCAGTGTGCATATGCACACAATCTTCATCAAGATGCGGTGCTCCTCCATTATTGGGTTCATTTGTCGCCCAGTTCCTGGTAGGACAGTGAACAAAAGACTTGTATAAGGAGGTTATAGTAAAATTGGAACACATGGAGTGGAGGAGGGTGATGAATCCATCTGAGGAATCTGAACTATGACCCCACTGACTCTACAGCTCCATGGAGAAATGTAGCATTTGTCAATCTCACTGCACTGATCAGCTTAGTTTTCCAGCAATAGGCAAAGGTTTTTTTTAAGGATAGGTTCATGGTTGGAATAAGCCTACACAGAGTACACAGTCTGACATACCAGTTCAGAAGGATATTAATGTCTTAAATGTGCAAGTTTTTCTCATTAAATATGCCATTATAGCAGTGAGGTGGTGCAGTGGTAAGCACTGATGCCCAGGTTTAAATCTACTGGCCATCTACCGGCGTCCTGTTTATCTGCAGTTTGCATGTTCTCCCTGAACCTTTGTGGGTTCCCTCCTGGTACTCCAGCTTCCTCCCAAAATCCAAAAACACATTTGTTATGTTAACAGTTGAGAAAATGGATAACTGGAAGTATTTGTCATGAAATGTTTACAAGGTCATAACTGAGTTCTTCTGCCCCCATGTGCCTAAAAAAGTCAGTAGCATCCATCTTTAACCTTTTTTCCTTAGCTTGGCTCAACCCACTGACATGTAAGCTCACTGATGAGGTTGGTTCTGCATGCTTCTATGTTCATGAGAAACATCTGCTGGAAATTCAATAAGAGTAACAAAATGAACCAGAGTGAAGACTTACGACAGAATCAGTGGAGTTCCATCCACCCATTTCCACTGTCCTTCCTGTTCTTTTTCATTCAAACCAATCCAAGTGCCACCCTGGGTGATTGCTGAGAGGAAGGTCTGTTTAACATAAAACAAAAATTTTATTGTATTTTTTTTTCCAACCAGAATTCAGGATGTGCTGTCTGTATCACTTTTGTCAATACATAGCTATTTAGTAAATCCAAAGAATATCACTAATTAAAATGCAGTTTTCTTAATTTCTTTGAGACAACAAAGTAAAAATTTTCCTCCAGTACAATACATCCTATCATAAATACTAACAGAGTACAATGCACAGGTCACCATACAGTGCGGCATTTACCAAGGAGATACTCTGTCTCCTCTGCATCGGTCTCTACTTGCAATAGCAGTTGCTTCTTGCAGATGTTGGAACACTGAGCTACGAGTTGTTTCAATGTCTGTCTGGATGTTGGGTGTCAAAGAATCCATAAGTGCCACATCCTCCTCATGTAAACCCTTTTACTTGGATTACGTATGTAGTAGCATTCCCACAGTTCCTGATTCTCATCTTGTGTCCACTTATGCCGTCTTCCAGTAGCCCACTCATTATAAGTATGCTCTAGTTCTTCAACAGCTGAGGGGGACCTTGTTAATTGAGGTGATGTCCAAGCTGGTATGGCTTCAATCATAAATCTCTTGCTTGCAGATCAAGGCACACTTTGGTAGCATGGGGGGACATGGCCTGGGAACCCTTAATGGATGTGACAAAATGTTCCAAAGACAGACAGACACACACACACACACACACACACTGTACCTGTTCTCCAGGGCTATCAATCACCACCAGATCTGCTCCTCTGTCTCTGCAGTCTTTTCTGCCTGCATCCCAGGAACCAGAGCTTTCAGACAGCAGATAACAGCTAGAGCTGAATTTTGTCCATCCTGTAGGACACATTTTCTCTGAAAGAAACATCAAACAAGAGAAAATTTACAGCAATGAATAACTTTACTGATGGAATCTCTGTTTAATTTACTGTCCTATATATTTTAGTCTATAATGGGTATAATAGGCTATTTACTTTCTTATATTTGTTTGGTTGGTTTGGTTTTATTGCTTTGTTTTTTTAAACATGCTGGCAGTTCTAATATTTAAATATGTTAGAACTGATATAACTGATCAATTATACCATCAGCACATTTCCTGCTGGAGAATCAAGATCAGATTAAAGCTGCAAGCAGTGATGAGAGGGTCCCGCATTCGGGCGCACATCAAGGCAGAGGCTGATCAGGTGTTATGTCACTCAGATACTGAATGCCTTCTTTGCCCATTAGCTGCAGATATCAATTACATCCCTCCATATACATTTTGTTTTGATTCTGTAGGGGGCGCTATCATGCTAATTTCCATTTTTTTTCTGCATTACACATGGTAAGTGATTCAACTTTGTGGCCAATCAGACAAAGTATGTGCGAGTGATTACACGTAAGGTTTTGTGACTAAAAACTAAAACAAAACCCAATATTGGAGCATTTCTACGGCATTTACATTTAATGTTCTACAAAACTGTCGACAACTTTTGATGGCTCACTTTTTTAGATAATGTTGAGCAATTTTAATCTCACTGAGCTGAACGCCCTAGGACAGGATTGGTAAAATATGAGGACTGAAAATGGCAAAAATGGACCAGAAATCACACTTTAAATTCAAAATGGCTGACTTCCTGTTGGGTTTGGGTATGGCTCCAAGAGACATTTTTGCTTGCCTCAGGATGTTACATGAGCCTTTCAGATACATATCTGCATATCCCTGGTTATACACTTCCTGTTTTATTTTTGTCAGCTCTTGTTCCGTGTGTGTGTGTGTGTGTGTGTGTGTGTATTTGTGTGTGTATGTGGGTATGTGTTTAGTTTCACTTCCCACTTGTCTCATCAGTGTCATTTAGTCCAGCTGTTCTTCCCAGATGTGTCCACTCCCTCCTTGGTACCCCTTGTATTTACTGTCCATGTTTTCTCCTGCTCTTCTCATGTCCTCGTCATCAGTTCCCTCTGTGTGTGACATCGGTTCAAGTTTCTAGTGTTGAGATTCTAGTTAACTAGAGTTGCAGCAAATGAAGCTGCTCTGCAAGTTCTGCTTGAACAAGAAACTCATATGAAGGAAATTGAAAGACAAGAAGGAGAAATAGCACAAAGCCGGAGAGCTCTGGAAGCTAAACGCAGAGAAGTGGAGCGACTTGAGACAGTAAAAAAGCTAAATGCAGCAAGGGCTCGTCAGCAGGTGTATGAACAAGGTGAATGCTCAGATGAAGAAATATACAGCCTACTTCATCACAGCTCTGACAAGAAATATGAAGTCAAGTCTGGAAACAATGACTCACATTTAAACCAGTGTCCTACCCCACAAAATGTGACACTTCAACAAGAAGTGAACACGACAGATCTGGCTCAAGGCATTTGCAGAGTCTCTTAGTGTAAGTCGTCTTCCAGCACCAGAGCCAACAATATTCGGCGGCGATCCTATTAGACATAATGATTGGAAGATTTCCTTACAGACTCTAATCGGCAGGAAAAATATACCAGTTGAAGAGAAGACTTATTATCTGAAAAAGTATGTAAGTGGACCTGCAAAGAAGGCAATAGAAGGCTACTTTCCGCTTGGCACAGAATCAGCATATTATGCAGCATGGACAGTTCTCGAGAGAGCATGGAATCCCTTCCTTGTAGCCAAGGCCTACATAGATGAACTCGATGCATGGCCGAAGATAAGCTCTAAGAGCAGTATGGAACTTCAAGCGTTTACTGACTTCCTTTGCTGCTGCAAGACAGCCATGTCACAAATGAAGGGCCTTGAAGTGCTCAGTGACTGCAAAGAAAACCAAAGGATGCTTGCAAAACTCCCAGATTGGCTCATTTCACGGTGGAACAGAAAGGTTATGGAAGTGCAAGAGGAGAGCCACACCTTTCCAACCTTCAGCCAATTTGTGGATTTCATCTCACGAGAAGCCAAAATTGCCTGTAATCCCATAACATCTCCTTTTGCTCTGAAACCAAGTGAAATTGAAGGCAGCAAAACCACCAAAGAACAGAAGCCATGGAGCGAAGGTACTGGCAACTAACTCAAATGAAAGATCTGTCAGTACTAGTTGTATGTACTGTGAGAAGTCAGGTCATAGCCTACTTAAGTGTAGGAAGTTCATGAGTGAGAGCATTGATGAGAGGCTAAACTTTGCTCAAGACAAGCAGTTATGTTTTGGCTGCATGAAGTCTGGTCACCGTTCTAAGGATTTTGAGAGCAGAGCAATCTGTGATACATGTGATAAAAAACATCCAACATGTCTTCATGACAATCGTGCCAGAAAAGAAAGAACAATGAGAAATCAAACCAACAGTGACAGGACGAGACAAGGAAACCCAGATGCTTCACAAGACAACAATTTCACACCCACAAGAAGTGAAGCAACATCTAACAGAGTTGCACAGAATATTGATGAGACTCACACATTCTCCATTGTTCCAGTGTGGATGTCAGCTGAAGGTGAGCCAGAGCGTGAAGTTCTCGTGTACACGCTCCTTGATACGCAGAGCTACATAACCTTTATTCTTGAAGAAACGGCACGAGCTCTGCATAGGCTTACCACCATGTCTTCAAGAAACACAGCTGTGTCCTGTTTCAAGGCTCTCAGGGTTACAAGTAAGAGGGTTTTACTCAAATAAGACAAATTCCCTATCTGTAACATATGCAAGAGACTTCATACCTTCAAACCGAGATCACATTCCAGCCCCTGAAACAGCCAAGGCATGGCCTCATCTCAAATGCATTGCAGATGAGATTGCTCCACTACAAAGCTGTGATACTGGCCTGCTGATCGGCTACAACTGCCCCCAAGCACTTGTTCCTCGTGAAGTTGTGTCAGGAAGTGAAAATCAGCCATTTGCACAAAAGACTGATCTGAGATGGAGCATTGTGGGTTATGGCAATCCATGTATTGATTATGGAGATGCCTTCGGACTGAGTCATCAAGTCATTGTGAAGGAAGTGGTGTCTGATGTTCAACCCTCTTCAAACATCACCAACAAGGTTCGCTATGTCTACAGAACTCAGATAAGGGAAACAATCTCTCCTACAGAGGTCTTAAAAATGTTGGAATCTGACTTTGTTGAGAAGGCTTCAGAAGTTGCAAAGGTCTCTCAAGAAGATCTCAGCTTTCTAGCAAAGATAAAGAAAGGCATTAGGCACAAGGAGGATGGTCATTTTGAGATGCCACTCCCATTCAAGAGTGAAAGGCCTAACCTGCCAGATAACAAGGCATGTGCTATTCATTCTCTCAAATGTTT